>PISX010002077.1:0-171755 GCA_004024625.1 Mellivora capensis | reverse complement strand
AATGGGAGAAGATATTTGCAAACGACATAGCAGATAAAGGGCTAGTGTCCAAAATCTATAAAGAACTTATCAAACTCAACACCCAAAGAACAAATAATCCAATCAAGAAATGGGCAGAGGACATGAACAGACATTTCTGCAAAGAAGACATCCAGATGGCCAACAGACACATGAAAAAGTGCTCCACATCACTCGGCATTAGGGAAATACAAATCAAAACCAAAATGAGATATCACCTCACACCAGTCAGAATGGCTAAAATTAACAAGTCAGGAAATGACAGATGCTGGTGAGGATGTGTGGAGAAAGGGGAACCCTCCTACACTGTTGGGAATGCAAACTGGTGCAACCGCTCTGGAAAACAGCGTGGAGGTTCCTCAAAAAGTTGAAAATAGAACTACCCTATGACCCAGCAATTGCACTACTGGGTATTTACCCTAAAGATACAAACATAGTGATCCAAAGGGGCACGTGCACCCGAATGTTTATAGCAGCAATGTCTACAATAGCCAAGCTATGGAAAGAACCTAGATGTCCATCGACGGATGAATGGATAAAGAAGATGTGGTATATATACACAATGGAGTACTATGCAGCCATCAAAAGAAATGAAACCTTGCCATTTGCAATGACGTGGATGGAACTAGAAGGTATCATGCTTAGTGAAATAAGTCAATCAGAGAAAGACAACTATCATATGATATCCCTGATATGAGGAAGTGGAGATGCAACATGGGGGGTTCGGGGGGTAGAAAAGAAGAAAAGAAACAAGATGGGATTGGGAGGGAGACAAACCATAAGTGACTCTTAATCTCACAAAACAAACTGAGGGTTTCTGTGGGGAGGGGGGTTGGGAAAGGGGGGTGGGTTAATGGACATTGGGGAGGGTATGTGCTATGGTTAGTGCTGTGAAGTGTGTAAACCTGGCGACTCACAGACATGTACCCCTGGGGATAAAAATAATTTATATGTTTATAAAAAATAAAAAAAATTATTTAAAAAAATGCAACTGGTGACTCGGTTAAGCATCTGCCTGTGGCCAAGGTCATGATCCTGGGATCCTGAGATCGAGTCGAGTCAGGTTCCCTGCTCAGCTAGGAGTCTGCTTCTCCCTCTGCCTCTGCCCTTCCCCATCTCATGCTCTCTCTCACTATCTCTATCTCAAATAAATAAAATCTTTAAATAAATAAATAAATATAAATATAAACGTACAGTTAAGTTTGAACCCAAGGGCCCCACTCCCAATAATTTATCCTATGATATGCCTGCAAGAATTCCAGGTGAAAAATAAGTATTGCTGCTCATTTTGTCTTGTTTTTTCATGAATAACACCATTGTAAAAGCAGAACATGGACAAGAATTCAAGCATTGATTTTTTTTAAAGATATTATTTATTTATTTGACCTAGAGAGAGAGAGATCACAATTAGGCAGAGACGCAGGCAGAGAGAGAGGGGGAAGGGGGTTCCCCGCTGAGCAGAGAGCTGATGCAGGGCTTTATCCCAGGATCTGGAGACCATGACCTGAGCTGAAGTCAGAAGCCTAACCCAGTGAGCCACCCAGGAGCCCCTCAAGCATTGATTTTTGGAACAGGTTAAGTGACCTGTGATGCTTTTACAAAATGGGATTCTATACAACCGTTTAAAATAAATGAGGCACCCTCATTTTATACATATATATGTATATATAGAGAGAGAGCGCTCCAAAATATATTAAGTAAAAAAAAATCAAGGTGCAAAATCACATGCATTATTTGATTGTATTTGCTTGTAATTGCCTAAAGAAACACTGTGGGAAGATTCAAAAGAAACAACTTAAAAAATCACACTTAAACAAGATGGGGGATCAGAGTAGAAACAGAAGTAGAAGCACTGTTCTCTATTACATCACTTTGATTTTTTGATTATATTACTAGATTATCTAATTTTTTTAAAATAAATTTAATTTTAAAAGGAATTGGTTGCATGTTTCTGTTAAGTCTGCTCTTGTTAAGGCTAAACCTCATCTGCTCATCCGGTCTTTCCTCTTAGATAATAACTTTCAAGTCTTTCATCACACTGCTCCCTCATCTTTTGGTCTCCTACAAACATTTCAGTGTTTCCTGAACCAAAAACAGAACTCTAGATGGGGGGTAGCTAGGCTGGAGCACAATATGATTGTCGCTTCCTTATTCTGGATCATTAATGTAAGTCTCTATTTTTTTTTAAGATTTTATTTATTTATTTGACAGACAGAGTTCACAAGTAGTCAGAGAGGCAGGCAGAGAGGGGTGGGGCAGGCAGAGAGAGAAGGAAGCAGGCTCCCTGATGAGCAGAGAGCCCGATGCAGGGCTCGATCCCAGGACCGTGAGATCATGACCTGAGCTGAAGGCAGAGGCTTAACCCACTGAGCCACTCAGGGGCCCCTGTAAGTCTCTATTAATGTAGGTAAGCTTATGTTAGGTTGTCGTGTGGGGTTTTTTTGATAGTCAATAACATGCCTAAATTCTTTTTTTTTAATTTAATTTAATTTTTTTTTTTCAGTGTTCCAAAATTCATTGTTTATGCACCACACCCAGTGCTCCATGCAATACGTGCCCTCCATAATACCCACCACCAGGCTCACCCAATCTCCACCCCCACCCCAAAACCCTCAGTTTGTTTCCCAGAGTCCACAGTCTCTCATGGCTTGTTTCCCCCTCCTATTTCACCCAGATCACTTCTCTTCTATTCTTTTCACAGAAAATGTTAAGTCCAGTCTCTCCATAAACTGTCCCAGTAGCCCCACCTCAGCCCCCTTCACCACCAATACCAACCACCCAACACTGATCACCACAAATATTTTTAAACTTATGTGTGAAGCAAAAACAAATAAACACTCTGTACTATCTTTGCTATAATTCTGTAAATCTAAAGCTGTTCTAAAATAAAGGGCTTATTTTTTAAAAACAGACAATTCACCATATCCTTAATAAAGTTTATTTAGTAGAAAATAACCTATTCTTCTTGCCTGGAAGATTGTTTTAAATATTAATTGCATTTTCCAACATGCATTCTGTCCACATGCTTCCTAAATATAGCTTCCATGTCTTTTAGTTTTTGATAACAAATATAGAAACATTTTATCCATAACTTCCAACTTCAACTGTAATATTTCATAGGCTAGATGAAGCCTAGAGATTATCTAATCTAATAAACTCATTTCACAGATATGGAAACTGAAGCCCAAGGGGGTGAAGTAATTTCTGCAAAGTCACACATCTTCATTGTAACAAAGCAGAATTAGACCAGAGATGACCTGATTCCCAGGCTCAAAGTTTTTCTGGTCCTTTTGGAAGGCGATGACTCCATTGAAAACAAACTGGCTGGAGATCAAAATCAAAATGGTCAAAAGGACAGACTGATCAGAAACAGGTATATCCAGTTACTGATTTTGTACTTTTCAGTCAAGCGATGAGTACTTTACCTTTAGAAAAGTGACAAATAAGACTAAAAGAACAGGATTATACAATCTAATGGTGTTTTTAGACTGCCTATGATTATTAGAGTGCTAAATAATGATAAATGATATTTTAACTCCTTTCACATTCTCTATTTTTTTAAAAATTATATTAGAACCTTAGTAGACATTTGAGGACTATCCAGCAACAAATGTACATTATTAATCTCTGTTGGACTCCTTTCCCCAGGTGAAGAAGACTTTGTCAAACTGCTTTAATAGAAAAGAAACTTACAGTAAAAGTGTTTTTTTTTTTAAACTGGCTAAATATATGCAGTAGACATCAGTGGCAGCAAGAGATGACCCACCCCATGGCCCTTCAAGAGAACCTCCTGATTAGACAACCTCCAACTGCCACATCCTGGGACACAGTGTCTCATCCGCTCAGTCCATGATCCGTGTTGAACCTGGGCTGCTCCTGGCCCGTGACCCTGCATGACCAGGACTGGACCCAAGCAATGGCCGCTTTGGCCAAGATTTCTCTAATGCGCAAGTTTTATTTGAGTATTTCCCACTGCCTCGCCCCACCACGAGTCTTTCACACCTGCCCCAGGATCTGAAACTCTTCACTTTCCCCTTTCACAGGTATGAGACCTGCATTGCCATAGGAAGGCTCCTGCCTGCCTTATCCTTCAGGCACTTCCTCCAATGTATCTCTTGTTCTACCTTGCTGTCTGCTTCTTGGAGGACCTCACTGACAAAGCATCAGTGGATGAAAAGTCAAAAAATCAATTATTTTTATTATAATGCATCTTAAAATCATAACATGTATTGTGTCTTTCATTGAAATAAACTCTTTAACAATGAGTTTCACTAACTTGTTTATTAAGAGAAGACAGGCATAAATAAGCCGAGACACACAAAATAATAGTATTTTGGGAAAAATAATAGTATGTTGGGAAAGTGCTTCTGGAGGTGACATCGACTGTCCCAACCTCCAACTCCTTCCCCATAAAACAGAAGATAAGATTTAAAGACATAAAATATCCTGCAAAACATACAAAGGAAAAATATGTATTTCTATTTCACTGAAAATTATTAGACTAATGGTCTCAAAGAGGAGCTAAATGTGCTGAGCGGGTAGCGAAGGGAAGAAGCTTGGGCAACAAGAGATGGAAATGGCCAAATCTGAGTGAAAGGTAGGAGTTTAGCCCCTCCTCTGCTCAGAAACCAAGGCGGCTGGAGGAATGAAGGTTGAGGAAGGAAGCATCCCAAGTAATGAGTCAGGTTTTACTGAGTCTTAGTAAGACACAAAGGTTTTTGTAAGAATCTTCTGACAATGTAGTGAACTGTTCTAAGAAACATCTCTGAAGACCATCAAAGCAAAGAGACTACACTGGGCCAAATCTTAACATCACTATCATGTAGCCAGAGGAGCCAGAATAAAGACGCCAACCACCACAGGCATAGGAGCAGATCCCTCCCCATCTTCTAGCCACAAGCAATGATTAGATTCTGCTTTGATTTAAAAAAAAAAGTGAGGGAGCATAAGCCACAAAGAGTTACTTAAATTAAATCTTCTATTGACTAGTTGAGTGGTAGCTCTGTGAAGAGTTATTCCAACCTAAAAATTAAAGAATTGTAACTTTTCTTATACTCAGGAGTTGTACACCAAAAGATATGGAAAGATAGAAAATGAGAATTGACTGATGTAAGAAAGAAAGAATTGGGGAAAGAGAGCAAAAAATGAGAAATAAAAACTAAATCAAAAAGAACGCACAAGGGGCGCCTGGGTGGCTCAAGAGGTCAAGTCTCCACCTTCGGCTCAGGTCATGATCTCAGGGTCCTGGGATGGAGCCCCACATCGGACTCTCTGCTCAGCAGGGAGCCTGCTTTCCCCTCTCTCTCTGCCTGCTTGTGATCTCTCTCTCTGTCAAATAAATACATAAAATCTTTAAAAAAAAAAAAAAAAGGAACACACAAAAACACGACATAAATGCACAGAAAGGTTAAAGTGAAGGAACTCAAACAAAGATAAAGTTGTTGGTGTTGTTTTTGTTGTTGTTGCTGTTATTAAGATTTAGGAGAAAATACTAGAAATAGCCAGCAAACAAAGGATATCTAGTATAAATGCAATTGGAGAACTGTAAGATAACATCTAGGAAATAGAACAAATAAAATACTTATGACTGTAATTTAAGAAAAGTTTCTTGAAAAAAAAAAGAAAAAGAAAACTTTTTCTGAATTTAAAAAGTCTTGGATCTATGTATCAAGAAGAAATGCTGTATTGATCTATAAACGATATATTTTATTGGACATATCTTAGTAAAATTATTAAACTTTAAAGATAAAGAAAAAATTTTTTAGGTAGGAACAATGAAAATCAGATTGTCATTCCTTTTTTTTTTTTAAGATTTTATTTATTTATTTGAGAGAGACAGAGAGTACAAGCAAGGGGAGTGGCAGAGGGAGAGAGAGTGGGAGAAGCAGACTCTCCCCTGAGCAAGGAGCCCGATGTGGGGCTGGGATCGTGAGCTGACCGGAAGACAGACATTTAACAAACTAAGCCACCCCAGTGCCCCTGTCATCCATTTTCCAAGCAGAAATATTTTAAGGTAGAAAACACTGGGGGCACCTGGGTGGCTCAGTGGGTTAAAGCCTCTGCCTTCAGCTCAGGTCATGATCCCAGGGTCCTGGGATCAAGCCCCGCATCAGGCTCCCTGCAGGGAGCCTGCTTCCCCCTCTCTCTCTGCCTGCCTCTCTGCCTACTTGTAATCTCCGTCTGTCAAATAAATAAAATCTTTTAAAAAAAAGAAAACACTGGAGCAGCATATTTAAGATACTCAGTGAAAGAAAATGTGAGCTAAGGATTTTTATCTAGTCAAATTGCTCTTTAAATGTAAACACCTAGTGGTGCCAGAGTAGCTCAGTTGGTTAAGCAGGTAAGCATGAGACTCTTGATTTCAGTTCAGGTCATGATCCCGCACTCTTTGGGCTCCACCCTGGGCGTGCAATGGAGCCTCTTAAGATTCTCTCTCTACTCCTCCCCAACTGTCACTCTCTCCCCGAACCCCACTCTCTCTCTCTCAAGAAAGTGTAAACACAATTTAGTGTAAACACACTAAAGCTCTTCCCGAAGATGTTACTAGAAAACAATCTAGCATGAGAAGATTGCAAAAGCTGGAGCATAAGGCTGACAGAGAAGCACTGAATATATTCACCTGTAGAACAAAGACTAAAAGATAGGGATAAGGGTGACAAAATGGTATATAAATTCCAAATGTTCTGACACATGTAAGTAATCCTTACAAAGGGCAAAACTGGGAAGGGAAAGAAAAGAATACAAGGAAAGTAGAGTGGATAGTAGGTATGAACTTCCCGGCTATACCTTTTAAGATGCCCAATGAAAGAAAATGTGAACAAAGGCTATCTCCCGAAGCTGATAAGCCAAATAATAATTATATTTGTTTGACTATACTTAAGTTATTATACTTATAGATTTACTTAAGATTATACTTAAGTTTGAAATACTTAAGTTTTAAAAAATAATATTTAAAAAATACTTAAGTTTGATTATACTTAAGAATATACAGACCAAAAGTAGATAAAACTGCTAGGTTTTGTATTTTTAATATTAAAGATCAAAATTAAGACAAAAAATGAAATTGAATGGCAGAGGAGAGGCAGCAGTAACCAGCTATTTTAAGACCTGGTTCTCGCAGGAAGTCACTGGAGCAAGATCTAAGTTAGTAGAAGACTAAGGACATTAGCAGAGAACTCATCATTATAATAAGAATGAAAAGTATTCTTAACTATCACCAGATATTAAGACATATTTTACAGCCACTATAATTAAAACAGTGTGGTGCAGACAGACACATACAATAAAAAAGAGAGTGTACAAACAGACTCAAGTGTGTATAGAAACCCAGTACCTGATAAAGGTGGCATCTCAAATTACTGAGGAAAAAGATGAACTATAATAAATTGTGTTGGGGGGGCGCCTGGGTGGCTTAGTCGTTGGGCATCTGCCTTTAGTTCAGGTCATGATCTCAGGGTCCTGGGATAAAACCCCACAAGAGGCTCCCTGCTTGGCCAGAAACGTGCTTCTCCCTCTCCCACTCCCCCTGCTTCTGTTCCCTCTCTCACTGTATCTCTTTCTGTCAAATAAATAAATTAAATATTTAAATAAATAAATACATAAATAGATAAATAGGACAACCAGACATAAATTTAGAAAACATAATAAAATCAGGTCACTACTTCACATCAGGAAAAATTTAAGATAAATAAAAGTTTAAATGTTAAAAACTGAGAACATGGGAGAATTGCTTATCACCTGAGTTGAGAAAAACCTTACTAACTCAAAACCTAGAAGCTACAAGAGAAAACACTGATAAATCTAACCATGTTCCTTTTCCTTAAAATGTTGGCATGATACGACACAACATAAGGTAAAAGCTAAAGGTAAATGACAAATGGTAAACTGAGATATTTGCACTTAGATAGCTAATATCCTTAACATATTAAGAATTCTTACAAACTGAGAAGAAACAGACTAACAACCTGATGGAAAAGCGGGAAAACATATCAGCACTATTCCCAAAAGAAGAAACAGAAATGGTGTCCAAATGTATGATAAGATGCCCAAACTCACTCTTATTCAGGAAATGCAAATAAGAATGACAATGAGCTACAATTACTCATATGACAGATTGGAAACATCCCAAAGTCTGCCACTGTCCTCTACTGGCAAGGTTCTAGCAAACAGCTGAACTCCCAGACAAAGGAATTTGATCAGATCTAAAAAAAAAAACAAAAAAAAAACAAAAAACTACCCATTTATCTAGCAGTTTCACTTCTAGGACTCTACCTCCAAAATATTCCCGCAAAGATAAAAAATGACATATGAAGAAATGAATATAACACTATATGTTAATTAACTGAAATTTAAGTTAAAACAAAAAATGGCAAATGAAAAGTTTATTTTTTCAACAGCAAGATACAGTACATCATATATAATATGATAATATCTAGATAAGAAAAAAGGAGATAATTAATATATACATAATTTTTTTGTATTTGCAAAAAGAGAAACTGATAAAAATGGTTATCACCAGATCAGTGGTCCTCAAATATTACATAAAATTCACCTTCTGAGCCTGACTTCCCAAATTTCTGACTTAGAAATTCTAAGATGTGGCCCAAGAATTTGTATTTCTAACAAGTTGTTAAGTGGTACTGAAGCAGCTGTTCTAAAACCAAACTTTGCCTCCAAATTTAAAACAAATAACAACAAACTTATCAATATATCACAATAATGACATTATAACACAAAAGATAGATTTATTTCAAGTGGTTTTTGAGGACTTCGAGTGTACATCTTAAGTGAAATGTGTTCTAATTAAAAACAGCTTCAATTAATCTTAAACTTAATTCAGTATTTCTTCATATCATTATTATTAATTTGGAACTAGTATACATGCAAATACACACATACATTTATGCATGAAGTATGCATAAAAATAGTTCAGTGTTGCTAAGAACCAAAATTATTAGTGTAAAAGAGTTTAAAAGAATTAAATGAAAGGAATTAAATGAATTAAAAGGAATTAAATGAAAATTCTATGATGTTAAATTTGAAAGGAATATTGATATTCAATATTCAAAGCAAGAGAGCCCCCAGTGCCCACATTCCAGTGTATAAGTAGCATTTCCCACTAAAAGGAACCACAGCTCTGTGGCAGAATTCTGATTCTAGATTTGGAGAAGAAAATGCATTAAATGAGTTAGTGGCGAGTTATGCCAGAAAACAAGGAGATGATCAAAGACTAATGGGACGTATAGAAACAAACATAAACAAGCAGGAGCAAATAGAATCCCATTGGCAAAAATATGCTAACGATGAATAAAAATAGTAACCAAAACTAATTAATTAGAATTCATGATTTCATTCCATCACTTAAAAATAAAAAACCCCAATGCATACATATACAAAAATCTAGTTGATCACCATTGTGTTTAAAATATTTCTTTACTTTGAAAACTGGCAGTAGAAAGAAAAGCATTAGGCATTTGTCCTGCCTCTGTTCTGCCCAGTAACTAAATAGCCCTAGTTGAGTGATGTGAAGCTCTTTTCCACAGAAAAAAATCCAGTTAAAGAAACTCAACAAAAAAGAAAATCACTATTTAGCCTAATGAAATAACCCAGGCAGCTTTCATCAGTAAATGAAATTTCGAGACACAAAGTTGATGAGTAATTTTAGCATGTTAGCATCACAAAAGTGTGACGACTGGACACTAGCACCATGTGCGTTCTACAAGGCACCAGCGCCACAACTGTTTGCCAATAAAGTTGAACAGGCATCTCATCTAGCATAGAGATCCAACTTTAGTTAACAAGAAATACAAGAGATAGAGCAACAAGTTAAATGTCACCAACAGAAAGCACAGGGACAAATGCAGAACATGGAACATTCTACAGGACACCCAATCTTTCAATAAATCAACAACAAGGAAGATGTGAATCCAGATCAAGAAATTCAACCAAATGTAGAGTGAGGTACCTGTGTGAACAAATCAAACGTAAAAAGATATTTTTGAAACATTTGGAGAACTATAAATATATTAGAATATATGAAGAATTATTCATTTTACTGGGGGTGATAATGGTTTCATGATTTTTAAAGCCCATTTTTAAGCAGTGCATACTAATATATATCAGTGTAAAATAACACAATGTTTGGGAATTGCTTTAAAATATTTCAGCAAAAAAGAAGAATGGATGAAACCAGTGATGCAAAATATTGATGGCTATTGAACCTAGCATATGGGTATTCATTATAATACCCTTCTGATTTTTATGTATATTCAAAACTCAAAAATACATTTGAAATAGTGGAATTGAAAAAGTGGACCCAAAGAACTCTGTCATTTCTTTTTTTTTTTTTTTTCCTTTTCAGCGTAACAGAGTTCATAGTTTTATACCACACCCAGTGCTCCATGCAATGCGTGCCCTCCACAATACCCACCACCTGGCTCCCCCACCCTCCCACCCCCCGCCCCTTCAAAACCCTCAGGTTGTTTTTCAGAGTCTATAGTCTCTATTTCTTTTAAAAGTATTTTGTGTTACTTTTACAAAGTACCAAGAATCTAGATCACTGATAATTATTGGTTTCTAATCATTTAAGAATTTAATGTAAATGCCAGTGCAATGGAAAACATCCTAGAATAAAAGTCCAAAGGGAAACCTGGAGCCACTCCCTGATATTAATCTTCTGAATTTGGAGAAATCATTTAATCTTTTCAGACCTGGTGATATATAAACTCAGGAAACTAGACAGGATAACTTCAAGTCTTATTTTTACCTCCAATCACCAGAAAGTAACATGAATGTACATTTACGGGTAAGTAGAAGGCACCGAATGAGGTAGCCAAAAAAGGGAGAAACAGCAGTTAACCAGAATAACTTCCATGAGTTCCCCTCAGTGAAGTAAATAAGTAAGATTACATTTTTCTAAGATGTCTCCTAGTTCTAAAATTCTGTGAATGTAATAGCTGTAGCCATAGTCCAGACCAAAAAAAAAGGAGAGTTTTGTATCAAACCCTAGTGGCTGATGTTAGCACTCATTCTCAGGAAGGCTGTTGTTTCTGTACTCTGGATAACATGCTTATTTATCAATAGGATAGGAAAACGGGAATCGACCAGTTGGTTTCCAACTTTCTTATCTCTGGATCAAAAAAAAAAAAGAGCTTATTAATGACAAAGAGGGAGTAAGTTGAGTTTTTTAGCGTTGTATGACAACATCTCAAGAGACACCTAGTGCTCAGTGCCCCAGATAAACATGGGCTTAAACATGGGCTCTCCGGGAAAAACAAAAGTTAGAATTAAGACAGAGACTGAGGGGCAGCTGGGTGGCTCAGTCAGTTAAGTTCTGGACTCTTGATTTCAGCTCAGGTCATGATCTCCGGGTCTTGAAATCGAGCTCTGTATGGGCCTCCACGCTGGGGGCAGCACCTGCTTAAGATTCTCTCTTACCTCCCTCTGTCCTTCCCTGCCCATGTGCTCGTGCTCGCTGTCTTAAAAAAACAAAACAGAAAAAGACAGATTGATACTGAACTGGAAAGTGTAGAGTATCAGCACATCAAACAGAAGATCAAAATTAAAGCAGTCTTGGGGCGCTTGGGTGACTCAGTCAGTTAAGCGTCTGCCTTTGGCTCAGGTCATTATCCTGGGGTCCTAGGCTTGAGTCCAACATCAAGCTCCATGCTCAGTGGGGAGCCTGTTTCTCCCTCTGCCTGCTGCTTCCCTGCTTATGCCCTCTCTCTCTCTGTCAAATGAATAGTATTTTTAAAAAATTAAAGCAATCTTGTTAAATGATTGACTCTTAAAACATTGCATTCGATGAGTTGTCCTAGTAGGTGGAAGGGGTGAGAGTAAGCTATTGGCCATAACTGAGACTGAGGAAAGTGTAAGTTATAGAAGACGCTCTTCACTAGCTTCTTTGAGCCTCATCTCTACTCTTATATCATTCACAAAATTTTTTACAGATTTTATTTGAGAGAGAGAGAGAGAAAGAGAGCGAGCGCACAGCGGGAGGAGGAGCAGTGGGAGAGGGAGAAGTAGGCTTCCTGTTGAGTGCAGCACCCGACTCAGGGCTTGATCCCAAGACCCTGAGCTCATGACTTGAGCTGAAGTCAGATGCTCAACCAACTGAGCCACCCAGACACCCTCAAATTTACAAATTTTATAAATTGAATGATTCAGGCAATCATTCAACAAAGAATTTCTGAAGGACAACTACATGCCAGAAATTGGTAAATTCCCTGTTTTCATGGTGTTTTTACTCTACTAGGAGGAATCAGTTTTAATCAATGATTTTTAAAGTTACATATCACACAATCATTATATTGTACCTGAAAATAATATAAAGTTATATGTCAACTATAACTCAATAAAAAAATATGTCAAGTGGTAAGTATTATGAAGAAAAGTAAGTGAGTGAGGCACTTGATGAGTGAGGGTGAGGAGGCAGCTATTTTAGATTGGTTTCCAGGAAAGCATGTGTCATAAGATGACACTCGGGCAGGAGCCTGAAGCAATTTGAGGGAGGGAACCACATGGATATCTAAGGAGAAAGCCCTGGAGGATGGAGGAGCACATGCAAAGACCCTGAGGCAGGATAGCATTTCATGCCCAAGGAAGGACAAGGACGCAAGTGTGGCAGGAGTAGACCGAACCCAAAGAAGAACAGGTGGAGACAGGTCAGACAGATAACAGGGCCACTCCATGACTCTGGTAACGCAGGGCAAGGACTCAGGCTCTTTAGTGTCTCTGAAAGGGAAGTCATTGTAAGATTTTAAATGGAGGAATGCCATGTTTCAAAAGGATCTCTCACTTTGCTGAGTATAGAGTAGACTGTGAAGAAACAAGGGAATACTGGAGGAGGAAATTAGAAGATAATAGTCCAGGAATGAAGTTATGGTGGTTTGGACAGGAGGAGGTGTGAGAAATATAGTCAGGCATGGTCAGGTGTGGGAGGAACAGGTTTAAGGGAGAAAATTTCATTTTGGACCTGTCAAATGTGAAATGGGACTAAATGAATCATCTGAGATGTGAGTAAGAAGAAATCAGGTCTAATGGCTAAGACATGATGCATCCTAACTTTAGAGGGTGGGAAGACAAGAGCAAGATCCAGTAAAGGAGACTGAGGTAGGCGGACAATCTTGAAAGAGTAGAAACCTGGAGGCCACGTGAAGAAAGTGTTTGTCAGGTAGGAGGGACTGGTGACTATGTTAAGGGCTTCTGATATGCCCAAAATGAGAGAGGCGAATAGTTGGATTTGGCAATTTGGAAATCATGGGTGACCCTAATAAGCCTAATAATTCTGTATCGCTGAGAATATTTTACACATAGTATGTTTAAAAAATATTTTGTTGAGGGGAACCTGGGTGGCTCAGTCAGTTAAGTGTCTGCCTTTGGCTCAGGTCATGGTTCCGGGGTCCTGGGATCGAGCCCCGCATCGGACTCCCTGCTCAGCCAGAAGCCTGCTTCTCCCTCTCCCACTCCCCCTGCTTGCATTCCCTCTCTCTTGTATGTCTCTCTCTGTCAAAGAAATGAACAAAATCTTTAAAATATATATATATATATATATATAGTAGAATAAATGAAAAGATACAGCTAAATATCATAATATCTAAATATCTAAATTCTAAATATAATTCTAAATAATCATAATTTCCATAGAATTCTGCAGTTGAGCTACTTAAAAATACAGGATAACATAAGTTATTTCTCTGATTTAGCAAGACAAAAGTACAAAAGAAATAAACTCGATACAAACAGGTTGCCCAAATGCTTGAGATGCACTGGTGAAATTCTTCACATATGATTTAAAATAATTTTAATGCTGTTGTGTTTATTTTGATGAATAATTTTTTTTCATTAAAAATATATAAAAGCAAAACTCACCAGATAGCCTGCAGGAAGAGATAGTAATGCGTACGATTAACATAAAAACATTAGCTTCTAAAAGATAGCTACAGTAAGAAGTATCCTGCCTCCAGGGTGACCAGTCAACCAGAGATCCCAAGGTAGACTTTCCAAATACCTGCTTAGAAACTGGCTTATTTTCCAAGCTCTATTCCAGTGTTTTTAATTAAGCGAAAGATCACATAGCATACTTTATGTCATTTCATTCTGGGAAGAGGTTTAACACCAATACTGAGACGATGGAGAAATGGGAGAAGTGAGGGAATGAGTACAAAAAACTGGATCTGAAAACCTGTGAAGATTTTTCTAAAATAGCTTCACATTTGACTAAGTATGCTGAGTACTCTGAAAATCAGAATTTATATTTCAGTATATTAATCAATTAACAAGTATTTGAACCACATACTCCAGGTGATACTAAGAAATATAAGAAATGATCAACATATAATCACCTGATTTACAACAAACTGTACAGCTCACGTTAGTGTCAGTAATTTAAATTTACCTAATACCTGAGCATCTTATATAGGCCCAAAAGGAAAACAGTATGAAGTATGAAAAAACTACTATGAAGTAGTAATTATTTTTTCTCTTACTTCAAGGTAAGAGCAGGTTAGTTGAAATTGCTGATGAAGGTGAAGGGAAGTTAAACAACTAGGCAGCAAGTCAATTTTGAGGGTTAGGAAAGGCCTTTCTTTATACCCTGGAGAGAGGACAAGAGAGCAGTGTTAGGTTTTGTGACCAAAAGAATTAAGAAAATAAAGGGGAAATGCAATGCACAATGAATATTTAAGCTAATTGGAATACAGACTGGGTATTATAATTGTTCATAATTATTAGGAAACTGTTAATGTTAATGTTGTTAATTGTTAACATTAATAGGAAATGTTAATTGTAACAGAGAATATTGTGTTTACATAGAAAATGTTCTTATCATTTAGAGATGTCATATGATATATTTGGGAACAAAAACATCATGATATTATTTATCTAAACCACTTCAGAAAATCTAAGCACAAGAAGTAAAATGCAAGTGTATCAGATACTTTTGCCTATTGTAAATATTTGTTAAGGGTGGCACAGTTGGTCAGTGTCCAACTCTCAATTTTGGCTTGGCTCATGATCTCAGGGTTGTGAGACTGAGCCCCACGTCAGGCTGTGCACTCAGTGCAGAGTCTGCTTGAGATTCTCTCTCTCTCTCCTTCTGCCCTACCTGTTCCTGCATGTTCTCTCTCTCTCAACTAAATAAATCTTAAAAAAAAAAATTGTTTGCTATGCAACTTCAGTCCATGAAATTTGGAGGGATTTTTGTCTGTCTCTCCATGCAACATATACATAACTTCTGAGAACAACTGTGGCAGGGTACAATCACAGTTCAGCTGAGAATTAAATGTGTTTTTAGGCTGCGAATCATGCTGACAGAATATGTCACATAAGCAGATTTTTCTCTCATACACAATATTAGTCTTTATGATGAAAAAGACCTCACATTAAAAAATATATTTAACTTTTGGGGTACCTGGGTGGCTCAGTCGATTCAGCTTCTGACTCTTGATTTTGGCTCCGTCATGATCTCAGGTTCATGGGATGGAACCATCTCTCCCCCTCTTCTGCCCCTCCTCACCCCTCTCTCTCTCCCTCCCACTCTTGAATATATATATATATATATATATTATACATATATTTATTTTATATTTTATATTTTTATATTATTATACTAATTTTGGAATGTCCCTATTCTCGAACACTGTATGTCTCTCCTCTACATTTATATTTAGGTCTTGCTTTAATATCTTTTATAATGTTTTCTAATTCTCCACAAAATGGTCTTCCACTTCATTTGTTATATGTTTTCCTAGGTGTGTTATTTTGTTGATCGTGGTAATCATTTTTATTTTTTAATATTCTATTTAAGGCCAATATAAATAGCAACATACACATAGACTTAGATCTACATATTTACCCAATATATTATGCTGGTCTTATATCTGGGAACCAGGCTAAGCTCTATTACCTTTAAATTCTTTTGAGTTTCTATATAAACGATCAAGGAATCTGTGAATCTCTCTAATTCTTATATGCATATTTCTCTTTCTGGTCTTGTTGCTCTGGCTAATGTCTTTAATGCAATGTTAAATAAAAATGGTAGCAGCAGGAATTTTTTCCTGCTCCTAGTTTTAGACAGAAATGTTTTCTAAAGTATATGAAATAAGTACATCTTTTTATCTGTTGTGTGTATTTCACTTTATTTAGGTATCCTTTATAGGCTAAGGAATGACCTTCTATATTTAATGTTAGAGCCTATATCACAAATTAAATTATCGTGACTATGAAATTGTTCTCCTTTAATCTACTATACTACTATGGCAACTTATATTAATTATATTGCACTCCTGAAATATTCTAACGTGGTCAAATTGTATGATTTCCTTTATACCTTGATGGATTTGATTTACTAATATTTTATTTAGGATTCTTATACTGATGTCATGCACAAAATTGGTCAAATTTTCCTTTCTCATATTATCTTTATCTAGTTTTGTCTTCAAAATTATACCAGCCTCATCAAAAAAAGGTAGAGAATGTTTCCCTTTTGTAAGTGGTTGTAAGATCGGAATTTTCTGTTCCTGATGTGTTTGCCAATAAAACCCACTAGTATTTCTGAGAGGGATAATTTTTTACTATTGATTCAACTTTTTTATGCCTTATCTGTATCCTACAAATTTTCATATGTAGTGTTTTTATTTTACAGTGTTAAGTATTTTCTAACTTCTCTTTTAATCTCTCCTATGAGCAAAAAGTTGGCTTCAAATGCTTTTAGCTTCTAAACATATATTAGTTATCTGTTTTGTTAAAGACTTGTAATTCAATTATATTGGTCAGAGAATGTGGTCTCCATACCAGGTCTTAAATATTTGCTGAAACTTGGTTTATGGACGAACATATTTTCCACCTTTATAAAATTTCAACATGTGCTTAAAAAGAATTCTCCTGTGGTTGACAGCAATGTTCTGTATATGTCCATTAAATTAAGCTTGTTGATTCTGGTTTTTTTAAAATATTTTATTTATTTATTTGACAGAGAGAGATCACAAGTAGGCAGAGAGGCAGACAATGGGAGAGGGAGAAGCAGGCTCCCTGCTGAGCAGAGAGCCCGATGTGGGGCTTGATCCCAGGACCCTGAGATCATGACCTGAGCTGAAGGCAGAGGCTTAACCCACTGAGCCACCCAGGCGCCCCAATTCTGTTTTTGTTTTATTTTGTTCTTTTAAATCTTCTATTTCCTTGATCATGTTTTGTCCACTTGACCCATCAAATACTGAAAGAAGTGTATTACACTTTTCAAACATGATGGTGGATTTGTCTTGTTTCTTTTATAATTCTATGAGTTTTTACCTTATATAACTTGAAAATATGTTCATGGGGCATATACACTTGCAATTATTATTATATTGCAATTATTTATATTATTTATTATATATATCAGCCCATTTAAATAGACTGTGATTACTGATATATTTGCATTTATTTCAAATGTTTTATTTTGTTCTTTTTAGTTGTATTGTTTCACAATAATTCTTTCCCCCCTTTCTTGCCTTCTCCTGGAGTGATGGACTATCTCCATTCCATATTTCCCTTTTCCCTGATTTGAAAGTCATAGTCTATCATAGCCTTACAATAAGAACCCTAGAGAAAGCAACACGCATATATAACTTTTTTAAAGATTTATTTATTTATTTATTTATTTGACAGAGATCACAAGTAGGCAGAGAGGCAGGCAGAGAGAGAGGAAGAAGCAGGCTTCCTGTTGAGCAGAGAGCCTGATTCGGGGCTCGATCCCAGGAGCCTGAGACCATGGCCTGAGCCAAAGGCAGAGGCTTTAACCCACTGAGCCACCCAGGTGCCCTGCATATATAACTTTTTAAAAAGTTTAAAGTAGTCAATGTTTTCACTCTCCTACTGAATAATACAAGCACCAAAAATGTTTTTTGGTAACCACCATCCCCTTCTACTTATATGCTGTTGACTTATTCATGTTGTTTATTTATACTATCTCTCTTTTCTACTCTGCTCTGTGCTGAGATTCCACAAACTATATTTCCCAGACTTTCTTGCCTGCTGACTTCCTACTGGGCCGTTAAAAGGAAGGTGAAAGGTCAGGAGAGAAGAGAAAAGCATTCCTTCCAATTTTTCAGTTCTGGGTGGCATCGCCCATCAGCAACTTCGTTGTTCCAGCCCTCCCCGATTCCCAGAAGTCCTAATGCGAGACTTGGTAGTCTCCCTCTAGCGGCCTCCAGGGTGACTCCCTCTAAGAAGTCCAGCTTACTACAAGTGGAAAAATTAGTAAGGGTGAAAATAAAAAGCAGGTTCCAAAATAAATATGGAGTTACAGTGACACCTTGTGGATATTAGCAGTATAGCATGGACCCATCAGTGAAAAATAGCTTTAGCTCTATAAAGATACTAGATTTTTTGGAATTTAAAACAGAAACAAATAAACAAAAACAAAACATGTTTTAGTTAAACTAGAAAAGTGAAAAACAAACATAGGACAGTAGAAAGTACAAGTTGGTGAAATCATGTTTCTATTCCTTGTGCTGCACAACACTAAATCACTTCTTTAAAAGATAAGCTTGCTTCCGTTCAGTTTACTGTCATTTTTAATTTCAGGTTTAAAGACCTGATTTTTTCTTCAAATAAATCAACGATCCTCACCCTTTTCTTACAATTAATTTTTTTCCTATTTATTATATACTTTTCCTTGTTGTGTTCTGCAGATTTCTACCTTTTTCAAAATAAAAATTTTCAACTTGTCACAAAGAAAAACTGAACCTTTAGAAATCTAATCTGGAAAATTAGCTGTGTTCTTGTATGAGATGAAGACATTAGCCCTGAAATAATCATAGTTCTTCCATGAATTTTTCTAAATTTTCCCTTTCTTAAATAACTTTCGGGGTGTTTTTTTTTTAAGATTTTATTTATTTATTTGACAGAGAGAGAGGTAACACAAGCAGGAGGAGTGGGAGAGGGGAAAGCAGGCTCCTTGTGAACAGGGAACCCGATGTGGGGCTCCATCCCAGAACCCTGGGATCATGACCTGAGCCGAAGGCAGATGCCCACAGACTGAGCCACACAGGTGCCCCATAACTTTCTGGTTTTTAAAACTGTCTGTTACTATGATGTGTATGCCACCTATCACTTCAAAAGAATATAATCACTTTCATGTTTTAAAATTAAATTAGTATGGGGGCATGTGGGTGACTCAGTTAAACGTATGCCTTTGGCTCAGGTTATGATCCCAGGGTCCTGGGGTTTAGCCCCACATGGGGTTCCCTGCTCAGCGGGGTGTCTGCTTCTCCCTCTCCTCCCAGCTCCTCCTCGCTCTCTTGCTGTCTGTGTCTCTCTCAAATAAATAAAATAATTTAAAAATAAATAAATAAGTAAATAATTTAATTAAATTAGTATCAGAAGAAGTTTAGTAGGCCATATAACATATTAGGAAACAAGATAATAGGTTTAAGAAGACCTAAATTCAAGGCAAGCCTTTCCATTTAATAGTAAAATCAGGGCTAGTTACCTAACTTCATTAGCCTCAGTGTAATCATCTGTAAAATGGGGATTACAACACAACTCACAAATTAAACAATACTAAATAGGAAAATGTACATAAAATATTTATATACTGTAAAGTATTCTGTAGAGTCAAGTAGTTGAGGTAACATGCATTATGCTCAGTATTTTTATTCACAAGAGTCTACTTATTTTAGAATTTTGTCTAGAAGAAATTTTAAATAGTCCCTTACATGCACCTGGCAAATAATCATCACATAATCACTGAGTCTATTTTTACAAGATACTCTGAGAGATATAAAGGCCAATAATATCCAATGACAGCTAGGAGACAAAGTTATAGTTAGGAATGCAAAACTGCATGTTAAAGGAACATATAGTTAAGAACCAAAAATTAATAATAGCATTTATTAACAGTAAATACTGGAGCAGTGCTAAGTCAGGAAAAATCAAGGTAATCCTTTGTTTACAGCATTTTTTCCATCATTAAATTTCCTTCCTCATCTGTGTTCTACCAGACCCAGCTGAACACTTTTTTTGTGATGTCACCTTAAGAATAGTTAAATCTCTTTTTGTAATTTAGTGTATCAGGTGCACATGAATCCTCAAAAAAATTATAAAACTTTAAAGCCAGTCATTGGATATTATTTGCCTTTATATCTCTCAGAGTACAGAGACAAAACAGGTTATAATTAAAGAAATAAGAGAAGAACTTTTCCCAGTGCTTAAGAAAGACCTAAATTTCCCAGAAGGACTGATGAATACACACAAACACACACACACACATGCACGCACACATGCATATACACATCCAGCCAGAGGTACATTCTGGAAATTCCTAAACTCCGAGGATAAGGTAAAAACTTTATAAGCATTCAGAAAGAAGAAAAAGTTGCCTAATGAGACTGAACCAACATCAGAAGACAAAACAGAGGGAAGGTGGAGGAGTAAGAGGACCATACACTCACCTTGTGCCACAGATACACTTAGATAACACCCACATCAGTGTAAATAACCCAGAAAATGACCCAAGGGCTGGCAGAACAGACTCTCCACCACTAACTGTAAAGGAGAGGCCATATCAAAGAGGGTAGGAAGGGCAGGGACACTGTTGGGAACCAGGGTGATCTACAAGACCATCCATGGGAGGGAGGAACAGGACACTCAGAGAAGGGAGAGGAGCAGAGCCCATATTGGGCACCCCAGGCATAGGGGACCAATACCCAGAAGACAAATCCCTGCAACACCTGGCTTTGTAAAACAGAGGCTTGACTTCACAAGTTCCGACAACCAATGGGGCTTAACGTCTGGAACTTTACTATCAGCTGGCCTGGCTCTGGGAGAGCGGGTAGGAAGACAGAAAATTGAGTCTTCTCCCTTAAAGAGACCATACAAGTAACAGTCCTGCTAACACACAGTATAGGAACAATTTAAAAATTGTCTGGGTTATACAGGAGGGAGATTTGTTTACTAATCTCAGAGCATGTGCTAAAGGGGCAGAGATCTTTAGGAGACTACTCCAAGAAAAAAAAGAGCTGGTGGGCACCTCCCCTACCCCCAAACCCACCTAGACACAGGGACCCCTGCAGGAAATAGTGCAGCCTTGACACTCTCCACCTAGCTTATTAACAATGCGCCCAGGCCCCACACCCTTCTGCAGACAGCCCAATCCAACCCACCTTCAGCAGGTGGGTATGGTTATCTTTCCTGTCCCCAGGGCGGGAGTCACTTTGGAGTGGTGCTGACACTTGTTGGGGCTGCTTCCACCTGCCATGCTTGAGATGCCCACTTTGGATGAGTCCCAAAGACGGTGAGTTGGAGAGGGTTAGGTCTGCAGGAAAGTATGGGAACAGGGGTTGGGGTATTAGCAAGGTTTGCACAGGTCTGTTGTGGGAGGGGATGTTGGAGCCACTTGGGAAAGCTCCTGCTGAATGCGGGTTGGATTGGGCACCTGGGTGGCTCAGTCGGTTTGGCTCAGGTCATGATCTCAGGGCCCTGTGCTCAGTGCTGAGTCTACTTAGAATTCTGTCTCTTCCTGTGACCCTCCTCCGACTTGGGTTCTCTGAATGAATGAATGAATGAATGAATAAAATCTTTTTTTAAAAAAAATACAAAGGGTGACAGAATGGTTAAAAAAAAAAAAGCCAGACCCATCAACACGCTGCCTACAAGAAACTCATTTCAAATCTAAAGATACATGAATACTGAAAGCAAAAGGATGGAAAAGGATTTATCAGACAAATGGAAGTGAAAAGCTGGGGTAGTCATACTTATACAGGACAAAATGGACTTTAAAACAAAGACTATACCAAGAGACAAAAAGGATACTATATAATCATAAGGAGAAAAAAATCCAACAAGAAGATATAACAATTATAAATATTTATGCACTCAACATGGGAGCACCCAAATACATTAAGCAGTTAATAAAAAACCTTAAAGAAGTAGTCAATAGAACACAATAATAGTAGGGAACATTAATACCCCACCTACTCAATAAACAAATCATCCAAACAAAAAACCAATAAGGAAATGGTGACTTTGAGTGACACGTTAGACCAGATGGTTCTAACAGATATATTCAGAACATTCCATCCTAAAACAGTGGAATACACATTCTTTTCAAGTGCACATGGAACATTCTCCAGAATAGATCATGTGTTAGGCCACAAAACAAGTCTCAACAAATTCAGAAAGACTGACATCATACCATAATCATTTCTGACCACAACACTATGAAACTAAAAGTCAACCACAAGACAAAATCTGGAAAGACCACAAATGCATGCAGGGTAAATAGCATATACTATTAAACAGTGAATGGGTAACCCAAGAAATCAAAGAAGAAAGCAAAAATACATGGAAACAAATATAAATTAAACCACAATGGTCCAAAATCTTTAGGATGAACAAAAGTTGTTCTAAGAAGGAAGTTTATAACAATACAGGTTTATACCTCAAGAAGTAAGAAAAATCTAAAATAAACATCCTAACCTAAAAAAAAAAAAAAAAAAAAAAAAAAAAAAAAAAAAAAAAAAAAAAAAAAAAAAAAAAAAAAAAAAAAAAAAAAAAAAAAAAAAAAAAAAAAAAAAAAAAAAAAAAAAAAAAAAAAAAAAAAAAAAAAAAACAAAAAAAAAAAAAAAAAAAAATAAAATAAAAACCAGTGACAAACAAAAACCTAATCTGACACCTAAAAGAGCTAGAAAAAGAACAAACAAAACCCCAAACCAGTAGAAGGAAAGAAAAAAAATGAAAAACATTAGAGCAGCAATAAACAAAATAGAAAATGAAAAAACAATAAGACAGTGAAACCAGGTGCTGATTCTTTGAAAAGATCAACAAAATTGATAAACTTTTCCCCAAATTCATCAAAAGAGAGAGAGAGAGAGAAAGAGAATGGACTCAGGTAAACAAAATCAGAAATGAAAGAGAAGTAACAACTGACATCACAGAAATACAAAGGATTATAATAGAATATTATGAAAAATTATGTTCCAAAAACTGGACAATCGAGAAAAAATAGATAAACTCCTAGAAACATATAACCTCCCAAAACTGAGTCAGGAAGAAATAGAAAATTTGAACAGATTAATTATCAGCAATGAAAGTAAATTAGTAATCAAAAAACTCCCAATGAACAAAAGTCCTTGGTTTCACAGAAAAATTCTATGAAACATTTAAAGGAGAGTTAACGCTTATTCTTCTCAAACTATTCCAATAAATAGAAGAGGACTGAAAGCTTCCAAATTAATTTTATGAGGCCAGTATTACCCTAATACTAAAATCACATAAAGACACTACAAAAACAAAAGAACTACAGGCCAATATCTCTGATGAAATAGACCTATAACTCCTCAACAAAATATTAGCATAACCAAACCCAACAATACATTAAAGAGTGATTTACCATGATCAAGTGGGATTTACTCCCAGGTTACAAGGGTAGTTCAATATTCACAAATCAATCAATATAATGCACATTAATAAAAGAAAGGATAAGAACCGTATGATCATTTCAAAGACGTACAAAAGTATTTGATAAAGGACAACATCCATTTATGATAAAAACCCTCAACAAAGTAGGTTTAGGGGGAACATACCTCAACATAAAAAGTCTATATATAGAAAACCCACAGTGAACATTATACTCAATGGTGAAAAGTGGAAAGCTTTTCCCCTAAGACTCGGAGCATGATAAAAACTTCTGCACAGCAAAGAAAACAATCAGCAAAACTAAAAGTCAACCTACTGAACAGGAGAAGATATTTTCAAATGACACATCTGATAAAGGGTTAATATCCAAAATATATAGAGAACTTAAAAAACTCAACACCCCAAAAATAAATTAATTAAAAAATGAACAGAAGGTATGAACAGACATTTCTCTTAGAAGGCATACAGATGGTCAACATGCACATGAAAAGATAACCATCACTCACCATCAGGGAAATGCAAATTAAAATTGCAATGAGATATCACCTCACACCTGTCAGAATGGCTCAAATCAAAACACAAGGGGAAAAAAAAAACACAAGAAATAAAAGGTGTTGGTGAGGATGTGGAGAAGGGGAACACTTTTGCACTGCTGGTGGGAATGCAAACTGGTACAGCCACTCTGGAAAACAGTATGGAGGTTTCTCAAAAAGTTAAAAATAGAAGTACCACATGATCCAGTAATTCAACTACTGGGTATTTACTCAAAGAATATCAAAACAAAAATTTGGAAAGGTATTTGCACCCATATGTTTACTGCAGTGTCATTTACAATAGCCAAGATGGAAGAAGCCAAGTGTCCACTGATTGATGAATGGATAAAGATACACAGATAGACAGATAGACAGACACACATATATCATATATGTATGTATATGTGTACATGTATGTATACTACTCAGCTGTAAAAAAAGAATGAAATCAGGGTGCTGGGATGGCTTAGTCGGTTAAGTGTCTGCCTTCAGGTCAGGTTATCATTCCAGGGTTCTGGGATTGAGTTCTGCACTGAACTCCCTGGAGGCTGGTTGCAGAACAAGGATGACAAAAAGATCTCATCATATTGAGGACAACAGTGGGGAAATGAGCATTCTGGTAGGAGAAGAGTGGTTATCATGTTTTAAATAATAGAAGAGAACTAGATGTCTAATTTTAAGTGGTAAAAATTAAAAAGTAGAGTGCCATTTACAAATTAATAAGAGAAAAAGAAACAGTAAACACCCAAGTAAAAATAAATCATAAAGAATTATGGAAGTGATATCAAGAATATTGGTCAAGACTTAATTCTCCTACATATACTATCAGGAAAGACAGCCAGACTCAGTTGAAACAAAACTTTACTGCAGGCTGTTGATAAGAAAAAAAAAAAAAAAAAAACCTAGAAAATGGGTAAAGAGAGGCTAAAAATAAAAGGAGGGGCAGAAAGACAGCAGAAAAATATAAATTAAGTAAAACAGGGGCAGGACAGGCAATATTATTATGATGAAAAATTAAAGTCAAAACTGATACAGTAGTAGGTTATGTGTCTTTCTGTAGATACAGATATAAATATACATACAGACAGAGACATACGCAAATTCTTACAACTTGTAAAAAAAATTTCCAATGGGAAAAATGTCAAAGGGTAGAAGTTGAAATTTTCACAAAGCAGCAAATGGAAACAGCCTACAAACATTAAGGGGTACCTGGCTGGCTCAATCTTTAAGCATCTGCCTTGGGCTCAGGCCATGATCCCACATTCTGGAATTGAGCCTGGCACAGGGCTCCCTTCTCAGCTGGAAGCCTGCTTCTCCCCCTCCCACTTCCCCTGCCTGTGTGCTTCCTCTCTCGCTGTCTCTCTCTGTCAAATAAATAAACAAACAAATAATCTTAACAAAACAAAACAACCAATGTTTCAACTCTATTAGGGAAATACAAAGTAAACTATCAACAAAACATCAATTTACTCCCATCAGATTTGCAAAAAGTAAACAGAACAATAGCAGATTTCTATAAGGAACCTATGAAAACAGGTTTTTGGTTTGGTGGTTTCTTATCCTAACAGTATGAGTAGAAATGTGAACCACTATAGCTTTCCTGGTAACCTGTCTGGCAAATCTCTTAAAATTTGAAATAGCCTTTGATTCAGCAACCCACTTCTGGGAATCTCTCCTGTAGAAAGAAGAGCATTAGGTAAGGATATATGTACACAGATGTTTATCACTCCATCACATGTTAAGACAAAAAAAGGTAATAAAGGAATGGTGCATAAAATATAGAATATCCACACCATGGAATATTACACAGTTATTTTATTTTTGTTTTTTAAAAATATTTTATTTATTTATTTGCCAGAGAGAGAGAAAGCACAAGCAAACACAAGCAGGGGGAGCGGTAGGCAAGGGAAAGGGAGAAGCAGGCTCCCTGCTGGGCTAGGAAGCCAATGTAGGGGCTTAATGTCAGGAGGAGGACCTGAGCCTATGGCAGACACTTCATTGACTGAGCCATCCAGGCAGCCCCTTAAAGTATAAATTGAAGCTGTACTCATCTATTAATTTTCTTTCAAGGTAGTATAGTTAATTTAGAAAGGCAAAAAGCCTTTTTTTGTTGTTAATTGTTATTATTTTAATTGTTAATTGAGAAAGGCAAAAGTGTACAAAATACATCCCACTAAAACACATGAATATTGAATCCTGTAAGTATGTGTAAAAATATGATTATATGTTTGATTAGGAAAGCACAGATGAATTAGAAATAACAAAGAAACCAACAAAAGACCTTTGAATCCAGGCAGTTAGATGGACACAACCCACACTGGCAGCTTCCCAGAACCTATATGAGAGAAACACCTAAAATAATCGCTTAAAGCAATGTTAAAAAAAAGTCTGTGTTTGGGCTAGGAGTCTTGGGGGTGGTGATGGTGGTGAATCTCCTCCTAAAAGAGAAAGAATCTGAAGCAATCTCTCGGGCTTTTTAAAGCAGAATCAACTTGTTTTTGCTTTACAACAGCAACAAAGAATAAAATTTTGAATTTCAAATGCGTGGGCTCTGAGGGCATTTGCATCTGGGTCAGTGGTTCTTATCTAGGGTGATTTTGCACCGCCCCCCCATACATTTGGTAAGCTCTGGAGACATTTTTGATCTTGATGACTAGAAGGTGGGGAGTGTTCATTTTATGTAGTGGGTAGAGGCCAGGGATGCTACAAACATCCTACAAAAGAGGACAGTCCCCCAAAACAACAAATTATCTGACCCACCATGTCCATAGTTCCAAGGTTGAGAAATCCTCCTAGAGTGATAAACTATCCAGGACTGGAGAGTTTCTCAGAACTGAGAATTTTCAGCTCAAAAACCAGGGAAGTCCCAGGTTATTGCAAATAAAAATAACAGGCAAAATAATGTGCCTACATAAGGTGCACTTTTGGACACTGAAGATCCTGATCTAAGTTGGACTCATCTCTATGGATTGCTTCACAGCTCCTTTAAAGTTAATTTGGAGCTACAAATATAAAGAGTTTTACTCCATTTAGAGAAAAATTTTCTTCTCAAATAAAAACTGAAATCGGGACAATGTCCTCATAATTTTTTTTACATGGTAAATGCGCAGAGACTAATCCATAAAGAAGCATACATTTGTCAAAATAAAAACTACATATTTAAAAAGTGGGGTTATACTGATTGTAAATTATACCTCAATAAGCCTGATTTTACAAAATGAAAGTCTTCTCTATATTTTTAAAATAAGTAATCCTAATTTATAGATTAATTTCTAGGTGTAATATAGGTTTTTTTTTTTAACAGATACATAGTTAAGATAACTTACCAAAACCTAAAAAACAAAATTATGCTTTAGAAATATCCTATTTTTTATGGAGGATGTTTCTATGTCATAAGTAACATTTAATACTGACTCAGAACTGGGACAACTTTATAGATGCAGTAACTCACTGGTCTCCTTATGTGCCCTGAGAGTCTGTTGGTGTATTTATCTTTAGAATAACAATAACGTAGATGTAACAATTACAGACAACCATTTCTATTTACATCACTTTCTTAAAAGCAAGGCAACATTTTCCGGATTGCCCCCCCCCCCCCCCACAACTTCCCTTTCAATCTTACTGCAAGAATTAGGTCATATGCTCATTTTTAAAAATTGTGATTAAAAAATGCATACAGGCAAAAGACAAGGGGGCCCACTCCATACTCCTATTGAATTAACATAATACTGGAAGTCCTAGCTAGAGCAATCAGGCAAGAAAAAGAAATACAATGTATTAGAATTGGAAAGAGAGAAGTAAAATTGTCTATTTGCAGATGACATGAAAAAAAAATATATATATATAAAATTCTGAAGATGCAACCAAAAAACTGTTAGATCTAATCAATGAAGTCAGTAAAGTTGCATGGTGCAAAATTACATACAAAAATCAGTAGCGTAGACAAACCGTAAGTGACTCTTAATCTCACAAAACAAACTGAGGGTTGCTGGGGGGAGGGGGTCGGGAAAGGGGGGTGGGGTAATGGACATTGGGGAGGGTATGTGCTATGGTTAGTGCTGTGAAGTGTGTAAACCTGGCGATTCACAGACATGTACCCCTGGGGATAAAAATATGTTTATAAAAAATAAAAATTAAAAATCAGTAGCGTCTCTGTACACTAACAACAGATTTTCTAAAAAAGAAATAAATCTATACCATTTGCAATAGCATCAAAAACAATAAAACACTTAGGATAAATATAACTAAAGAGGTGAAAGATACCTACTCTGAAGACAAAAATTGATGAGAGAAATTGAAGAAGACACAGATAAACAGGAAAGAATCCCATGTTCATGGATTGGAAGAACTAATGCTGTTAAAACGTCGGTATTATCAAAATCCATGTATAGATTCAATGCAATCCCTAACAAGATTCCAATGGCATGTTTTATAGATAAGTAGAAAAAATACTCCATACTCCTAAGTAGAAAAAACACTCCTAAAATTTATATAGAACCACAAAAGGGCCTGAATAGCCAAAGAAATCCTGATAAAGAGCAAAGCAGGAGGCAACACACTTTCTGATTTCAAGCTATACTATGAAGCTTTAATCATCAAAACAGTATAATGAGGGTATAAAACAGACAAATCAACCAACGGAACATAAAAACAAACCAAGGCATATACTCATCAAGTAATATTTTACAAGGGAGCCAAGAATACCCAAAGGGGGAAAGATAGTCTCTTCAATACATGGTGCTGAGATAATTGGAAATTTACATGTAACAGAATGAATCTTACACCACTCACAAAAATTAATTCAAAATGGATTAAAGACTTACAAGTGAAGACCTGAGACCATGAAACTCTCAGAAGAAAACACTGGAATAAGGCTCCTGGCATGAGTCTTGGTAACGAATTTTTGGATATGATACCTAAGACAGAAAAAACACAATAAAAAATAAACAAGCAGGACCACAACAAACTATAAAGCTTCTGTGTGGGGGAGGAAAGGAGGGGGAAATCACCAAAAAGACAATCTACACCACAGGTATGGTTCATGATTCGTTACCACCGATAGTGTGCCAGGAACGCATTAAACACTTGTCATGAAATCACTGAAACATCAATGGTGGAAACCTCACTACACCCATTACTAGCCCTTGAAAAGGGTTACATAGTTACATGACTAATTGAGCTCTAATTCTCCGCAGTTAGAGGAAAAGGGTGTCTTTCATTCCCAAGTGAAGATCCTAGTCTTTGTAATTTTTCCCAATCATCTTAATAAAATGGAAATAGTATTTATTGGCTCCCTATGTCATTATCAAATAACCATTTCCACATTGTTTGAGATCTGAGTCCTGTCTGAGGCAGAGGTCTTTAAATCATGAGGTAAAACACCCAGATTAGAGTTAAAAGAAAATTGAAACCTTAATCCGGCAAACGTTATTGCTCATTTCTTCCTGATACGTTAGATACGGGCTTAATCCAGCTGCAGGAAATGGGAAAAGAAGTGACTGAGCTAGAGTGTTTTTTTCACCCCTTATCGGAGCAAATAAGTACCCCCTCGATGTTCTATGGAGTACTCCAATTTCTTATTAAAGTATAACTGACACACCACGTTACATTAGTTTCAGGAGTACAGCACGGCGATTGGACGCCCCTATACACTACGCTGTCTCCCCACAAGCGTAGCTCCATGGGCCACCACACAATGCTGTTACAGTACCTTTGACTCCATTCCCTATGCTGTGCCTTTCATCCCTGTGACGTATTCATTCTACAACTGTAATCTACACAGTACTTTATACTAAATTTTTTCTAGTGTGAGAGTCCACACGACCTTTTGTCTTAAAAATAGCATAAAGATGCATTGGGGAGGGTATACCACGAAAGAACGAGATCCTCTCTGAGAAGCATTTTCAGATAATGCCATAATTTAATTGGAAAGAGTGAAATAGTTACATCAAGCTAGGGTTGGGCCTTCAAGATCTTGGGCCAGTCGTTTACCTTTTCCCACCTTCCCCTACCCCTTCATCTTTTTCACGAAACAGCATGACCGGAGAGGATGATGGCAATGGTATCTGTGATTGCAGTAACTTGCCGAGATGACTACATCCTATCTATTAACCTGGCATAGCTATCTCCCTAACCCATGCGCTGCCACTCCCCTCAACCATTGTGGTATGGCTGCTAATTCCCACAGCCTTTTGCTCTTAGTACATTACTTAGTAGTACATGCACTTAGGAAATTGAGACAAATAACAGTATTCTAGTTCCCCACACAACCCATAGCAGTTAGGAACTCCTCTCTTTAAAACAACAACAACAAAAATGTACTTACTTATTTTTAGAGAGAGAGAGCATGAGCAGAGGGGGTGGGGCAGAGGTAAAGAGAGAATCCCAAGCAGACTCCCCGTGGAGCATGGAGCCCAACTCAGGGCTCCTGAGATCATAACCTGAACTGAAATCAAGTCGGTAGGTCAACCGACTGAGCTGCCCAGACACCCCGGGAACCTTCTTCTAACTATAGAGCTTGGGTGTTCTATTGCTGAGTTTCTCTAAATAGTTTGGGGTTGCAATGTCTATATCTAGGACTCTGTTGTGATTTGAAGGTATAAGGAAGGTGTAAGTTCTTATTCCACTGAAGTTTTTATCAGGTTCAAAAGGAAACTAGACACAAGGAACAGACTCGATTTCTCCAGGTTATATTTAGAAATGAAGGAAATAAGCAAGCATTACTCTGATGATTTCGGCAGTCGTGCCCAAGGCTGACACTTAGGTCCTTTGGAGGGATTTTCTTTTCTTTCTTTCGTTTTTTTATTTTTTTAAAGATTTTATTTATTTATTTGACAGAGATCACAAGTAGGCAGAGAGGCAGGCAGAGACAAAGGAGGAAGCAGGCTCCCTGCTGAGCAGAGAGCCCGATGTGGGGCTTGATTCCAGGACCCTGGGATCATGACCCGAGCCGAAGGCAGAGGCTTTAACCCACTGAGCCACCCAGGCGCCCTGGAGGGGTTTTCTACCTCTAAAAATTCTTTTCCTACAGTTCCCCCTCTGTCTTAATTCCTTAGGAAGCAGTACAATGAGGGAAAAAATTGTGTTGGTTTAATATCTTTGTTATTATTTGTATCTTTCAATGCCCATGATTTTGAGTTAGGTAGATCAACGGTCAGAAACATGGTATGTAACCTTGGGAAAGGTACTTATGCCTCAATTTTCCTGTCTATAAAATGTGGTTAATTGCATCTCCTCCTGAAGGTGATGTTCCCTAAGTGCAATACCAGAAGGAAGTATCTAGTACAACATTTGTCAAGAACTTCAAAAAGTTGCTTATTTCTCTCTCCACCTTCCTTTGGACTGAGTGTCAAAGCCATAAAGTAAATTTCCTCTATTCACTTCTATTTTTGTAGAGTTCCTATTGAGTAATTTTTCCTGATTTTGGGGGGGGGGGGGATTTGACATTCTCATCCTATAAATAAAGGAACTCATGTTACATGGATAAACATTTAAAAGCTGGTTTTGCATCCATTTTTGTCCTTGAACAGGCCCACTAGCTAGTACTGCACAGAGTGAGACTGACAAGTTGGGGTTTCACAGTATTCCTTTTGGTCCTTTTACTGAACTACAGGGAAGACTCTGAAGAAGCCACTTTATACATCGGATCCTATCCCAGGGAGGTCACTCCTCAGTGTGACTCAGCCACTGCTACCCATAGCTGCATCTTAAAAGCAGCAAATCATTTGCTAAGATGCTATTCTTCCAGTCAGAGCCAGAATCCTAGAGGGGTTTTCAGCAGTGGTTGTCAAACTACTACCCAAGGGCCAAATCTGGCCCATTTCTTGTTTTTGTATAACAGGGAGCTAAGAATGATATGTATATATTTTAAGAGTTGAAAAAAAAATAAAATGAAAACATTTCATGATACATGAAAATTGTATGAAATTCAGATTTCACTCTCTGTAAATGAAATTGCATTGACACACACCCATTCATTTGTGCATTGTCTATGGATGCTCACATGTTACAATGGCAGAATTGAGTAGCTGACACAGAGACTATATGGCCCAAAAAGCCCATTATGTTTACTAAATGGCCCTTGACAAAGGTTGCTGTCCTCTAGTGTGGAGCACAGAATCCAGAGCCAAGATGGCCGGGCAGCCTCGCTCAGCTCTGTGTTTCTTCCACTTGGGCAAATTCTCTCATCTGTTTCCCCAACTGTATGATGTGGATAATAATACCAACTATTTCATGGGATTCTATAAGGATTAAGCAAATACATAAAGTGCTTAGAAGAGGGTCTGGCACGTATTAAGTACTATATGAGTCTGGTGTTATTATTAGCTGCCACAATTTTTTTCATAAACGAAAGCAGGAGCAGCTTACCAATTTGTTAGCAATAGTGGTAAGAATTTCACCTGCAGCACTTCATTAAATTTAATTCTTTAGCAGTAGAGTAGTAGGAAGATGTCTAGAGACAAATGAAATGACAATTAGCATAGTTGCTTATCCAGAAAACTCATTATACGTACTTACAAATATTTCACATACTACATGCTCTTTCAAACTTGATTTTTGAGAGAGCTTACATTCAACTTTGAGTTCAGTGCTCCCATCTATTCTTATAGTCAGTTACCTCTTTCTGAAGAAACAGACTTCAAAGCAGAGGTCAAGTAACAGAATAGAGAGCCCCCAAATAAATCCATGCATATACAATTACTTGATCTCCCATGAGAATGCCCAAAATACACAACTGAGAAAGGATGGTCTCTTCAACAAATGGTGTTTGGAAAACCAGATATCCCCATACAAAAGAATAAACTTGGACTCTTATACTTAAAAAGTCCAATTTTATTATACTATACATAAAAATACTATACATAAAATACTTATACTATACATAAAAATCAACTTAAAATGGATTAGACTTATGTAAAACTGAAAACTATAAAACTCCTAGAAGAAAACATAGGTGAAAATCTTCATGACATTGGTCTTGGAAATGACTTGATGGCTATGACACCAAAGGCATAGGCAACAAAAACAAAAATAAACAAGTAGGGCTACATCATACTAAAAAGCTTCTGCACAGCAAAGGAAAGAGAAGAGGCAAACCATGGAATTGGAGAAAAAATATTGCAAACCAAATACCTGATAAGGAACTCCTACAACTTGATAGCAAAAAAATAATAACCCAATTTTTAAATGGGCTAGAGAAGCCAAAAGAAACATGAAAAGATTCTCAACATCACTGATCATCAGGAAAATGTAAGTTAAAACCACAATGAGATATCATGTCACACCTGTCAGAATTGCTAAAATCAAAAACAGAAGAAAGAGGGGCACCTGAGTGGCTCAGTTGGTTAAGTGTCCAATTCTTGATTTCAGTTCAGCTCATGATCTCAAGGTCATGAGATCAAGTTCTGTGTTGGGCTTCATGCTTAAGATTCTCCCTCTCTCTTCTCCTCCTCCCCTGCTTGCACGTAGTCTCTCTCCCTCTCAAAAGAAAAACAAAAACACAAGAAACAACAACTGTTAGTAAGAATGTGGAGAAAAAGGAACCCTCTTGCATCGTTGGTGGGAATGCAAACTGGTACAGCCACTCTAAGAAAGAATATGGAGTTTCCTCAAAAAATTAAGAACAGAATTCCCATTTGATCCAATAACTCCACTACTAGGTATTTATCCAAAGAATATAAAAACACTAATTTGGAAAAGATATTTGCACCCCTTTGTTTGCTGCAGCATTATTTATGATAGCCAAGTTAGGGAAGCAACCCAAGTGTCTACAGAAGGATGAATGGACGAAGAAGGAGTGAGATATAGATATATAGTGGAATATTATACGTCCATGAAAGAGAATGAAATCTTGCCATTTACAATGACATGGATGGAGCTACAGAGTATTATGCCAAGCAAAATAAGTCAGTCAGAGAAAGACAAATGCCATATGATTTCACTCATATGTGGAACTTAAGAAACAAAACAAATGAACAAAGAAAAAAGAGACAAACCAAAAAACAGAGTCTTTAGTATAGAGAACAAACTGATGGTTACCAGAGGGGAGGTGGGTGGGTGGGTAGGGAGGGTGACTGAAAGAGATGAAGGGGATGAAGAGTATACTTATCGTGATGAGCAGTGAGTAATGTACAGAATTCAGAATCACTATATTGTGCACTTGACACTAATATAAACTAATTTATACTGGAATTGAAATTTTAAAATATTTAATGGGCTAAAGAATTAAATATTTCTCCAAAGAAGATGTACAAATGGCCAAAATATATATGAAAAAATGCTCAATGTTATTAATTATCAGGAAATGCAAATCAAAACTACACTGAGATACCACCTCACACCTGTCAGGGTGACCATTACCAAAAAAACAAAACAATAACAAAAAAAGCCCAAAACAGACAATAAGTAAATGTTGGTAAGCATAGGGAAAACTGGAATTCTTGCACATTGTTGGTGGGAATGCAAAACGGTGTAGCCACCATAGTTTCTCAATTAAATTAATTTAAATTTGAAATAAAATTACCATATGATCCAGCAGTCCCACTTCTGGGCATATATGCAAAAGAGCTAAAAATGAGATCTCAAAGAGCTATTTATACAGCCATGTTCATTAGAGTGTTATTCACAAAAATCAAGGTGCAGAAGCAACCCAAATGCCCATCTATGGATGAACGGATTAAAAATGTGGCATATGGGAGCCTGGGTGGCTCAGTCATTGAGCATGTACCTTCGGTCCAGGTCGTGATCCCAGGATCCTGGGATGGAGCCCGACATTGGGCTCCCTGCTCAGTGGAGGCCTGCTTCTCCTTCTCCCACTCCCACTTCCCCTGCTTATGTTCCTGCTCTCACTCTCTCTCTCTGTCAAATAAATAAATAAAATCTTAAAAAATATATATGGCATATACATGCAACAGAATTTTATCCAGCTTAAGAAGGAAATCTCATCACATGCTACAACATATCTGGATAAATTTCAAGGACATTATGCCAAGTAAAATAAGCAATCACAAAAAGACAAATACTATATTATTATAATTATATGAGGTCTCTGAAGTAATCAAGCTCATAGAAACACAAAGTAGAATACTGGTTGCTAGGGCCTGGAGGGAGGAGGAAATGGGGAGTAGATGTTCAATGGGTATAGATTTTCAGTCATGCAAGATGAAAAGTCATAGAGACCTGCTGTACCACACTGTACATATAGTCAAAAATTCAGCATTATACTCTTAAAATTTGTTCAGAGGGTTGATCTCATGTTTATTGTTCTTACCATGAAAAAGAAAAAATAAACAGAAACAACCCTCAGAGGTCAAAAGACTCATAAAATTGCTTTGGTATTTGAAAACAGTAATCTACTTCCTAAATCAAACATAAAACAGGTAATCTATAGTTTATTTGATATGTAACAACAGGGACTACTAACATTATTCTCACAGGGGCCCCTGGGTGGCTCAGTGGGTCAAAGCCTCTGCCTTGGGCTTGGGTCATGATCCCAGGGTCTTGGGATGGAGCCCCACATGGGGCTCTCTGCTCAGCAGGGAGCCTGCTTCCTCCCTCTCTCTCTCTGCCTGCCTCTCTGCCTACTTGTGAGCTCTGTCAGATAAATGGATAAAATCTTTAAAAAATAAATAAATAAATAAATAAATAAAGTTATTCTCACAATTCAGGACTTTTGTTTTTGGAGTCCCATTCCACAAAATTAGGACTTGGAAAGCAGTTAGTGCCTAAAAGAAAAACAAGACCTTAGGGGGAACACAGCCCAGGAACTCAGAATGGAGGAACCCTGTTCCCCATGGTGAACAAGCACATCACCATACTCTGCAGGTGCTCCAATGTTTGTTAAATGTTGATGACTCTCAATTGTTCTGCGCAACAGCCAGAGCAAATACCGTGAATGCTGCTCCTCAGTGAACTTATTAAAACGATAAAATTCAGAAAAAAAAAAAATCCTTTATGACTAAAATGACACGAAATAAAACCAAACGAAAATCTCACACCTCAAATGCTCTCATGGGACGGTTCAACCAGGTGAAAAAAATAACAAGAACCATTTTCTGAATCTACCTAAGGGAATAGTTCTAACCTCTCAGCTTCCTGAATACTGACCAGCACACTCTTAGCTCTAAACTTTTCGGGTATAAAAAGTAGCTGAGGGGCGCCTGGGTGGCTCAGTGGGTTAAGCCTCTGCCTTAGGCTCAGGTCATAACCTCAGGGTCATGGGATCCAGCCCCGCAACCGGCTCTCTGCTTGGCGGGGAGTCTGCTTCCTCCTGCCTCTCTGCCTACTTGTGATCTCTCTCTGTCAAATAAATAAACAAAATCTTTTTTTTTTTTTAAGATTTTGTTTCTTTATTTGAGAGAGAGAGAGAATGAGAGAGAGAGAGAGAGCATGAGAGGAGAAAGGTCAGCGGGAGAAACAGACTTTCTGGCGATCAGAGAGCCCGATGTGGGACTCGATCCCAGACTCCAGGATCATGACCTGAGCAGAAGGCAGTTGCTTAACCAACTGAGCCACCCAGGAGCCCCAAGAAATAAAATCTTAAAAAGAAAAAAAAAAAAGTAGCTGAGTAATTTTGGAGCGAGCCACTGTTTTGCCTGAATCATCGAGATAATTCAGACAACTCATTTTCTAAGAACCTGGGCGGGGTTGCCCTGCCAGTAACTGCCCTCTGTCCTCCCCAAGCCCTATCACGCCCAGCTTAACCAGGACCTGACCATGTCCCCTAGCAAGGAAACACCCCGGGTGCCGTTCAGTGAAATGTGCAACCGCAAGCCAAACGCTCTTTCGCACCAGTTCCTGAAGTTTATTCCTGTTTTCCAAGGGCGTTTTCATATTTTGATTTTTGAACGCCTCCTTCCCTCACAGGCATTTAAGAGCGGCCCCACTGCATTCAGCCCGTTTCTCACAAAACCGTAACCGGCTTAGAGCCCCGCAGCCCCGACGAATAAAGTTGTTTAAAATGTTTCAAAGTATCAGAATAGAGCCCGAGTCGGAAGAAATAAAGAATCCCCGGGGCACCGTACTGGTGTTGGAATGTGCCATTCGCGTCGGGGGGAGGACAGTCACCGCTGAGCACGGCGTCGCAGGTCTCAGGCGCTTGGGGAGCGGCGCGTGCGCACGACCTGAGCCCCGAAGGCGCAGGGGCACGCGGTGCGCACGCAGGGGGCCGAGGCCCGAGCGCAGCGCGGTGCGGGCGGCGGCTCGGGCGCGCGTCCCCCGCCGCCCGCGTGGTGCGCTCCGGGGCGGCCCCGGCGGGAGGGCGCGGGCGGCGGCGGCGGCGCAGTCTGCACCATGGCGTACCCGGGGCACTCTGGCGCCGGCGGCGGGTACTACCCAGGCGGGGTAAGTGCAGCCCGCGCGGGCTCGCGGCCCGGGCGCGACCCTGTTACACCGCAGACGGCGAGAGGCCACACTGGGCCGCTCCTCCGAGGCGACTCCCCGGGCGCCTCTCGCCCCCGGCTTTTCCTGCCCGCTGCCTCGCCCCAGGCCCCTGCCCTTCCGCCTCAGTCTTGGGCTCCCTCCTTCTCCCAGATCCTTTACCCTGCGGGTGGCTGCTTGGGTTCAAGACGCGGGTGGATTTTGACCCAAGAAGCCCACCCTGTGCCTGGGATGCGCGGCGTGAAATTGTGCGAATTGGGTATTGGCTTCCTCTCCCTCCCGGTTTCCCCTGAGAGCAACAGCCATTTTAATTGTCGGATGGTCAGGGCATCCACCTCCCTTCTTTAAAAGCAAAGGAAAAAAAAAGTCGGGGAAAGACGGTGGGGAGGCGGGGGTGGGGGTGGAGGTGGGGAGAAGCCCTCCGGGGGGGAAGACCACCTCGCGCGGCGCCTGGGATGCGCGTCGTCGTGGGAACTGTTTCCGAGACGGAATGTTCCTTCGCCGCGCCTCCCCGCCCAGGTGCTCGCCGCGAGATAGTCCAGCGGAGACGCTTAAGCCTGGCCTGGGCTACACCTGTCTCAGAACGCTTTGAAAAATACCATAAATGCTAGGAAAGTAAAAGAACAATTCTGAGTCCTGCTATTAAGTTGCTTGCCTGGGTTACATTTAATCAGAAACCTGCAGGCTAATAGGGATTTTTAAAGTTGCTTCACTTCTGCAGGTGTCACTTTCAGGACAACTCATTTTGGTCCAAGCTGCCAGTTTTTAAATTCTGCTGGGGTGAGAATAATTGCAATTAAAGCGTGCTGGGTGGTGAGGAGGTGATCCATCCGTGTGAAGGGCGGGCAGTTGCCAGGCTTTCCACAAAAACATTCAGTGGTGAGAGAATAAAACTGGATTCAGCGGGAATGATGGTTTTGTGTTTGTTGTTTTACAGTATGGAGGAGCTCCCGGAGGACCTGCGTTTCCCGGACAGACTCAGGATCCGCTCTATGGCTACTTTGCCGCTGTAGCTGGACAGGTTAGCTTTTCCCCTTAATATTAAAGAATTGTCAGAGTCTACGTTTGTATTGGGCATTGTTAGAGTGGGGTGGATAAAGAACTTTTCCTCTGGAAGAGAATCCTTTTGCTTCTGTAAAAGAAAAAAGCGAGAAGGAAATGTATAGTCGGTTACTTATCTCTGAATATTCAGAACAAATTAGAACTGTTACCTGTATTTATGTTAGTTCACTTGAGAGGTAAGTGATTGAATTAGGGTCCGATTGAATAGGAATAGGGGGCTGTAAGTGTACTGTGAAGATATGTAGAGTAGAAAGATGTTTTTAGAACTCTGAATTGTCGGAGTCTGAGGTGGTTTCCAGAGAAGAAATTCCAGATCTGGTGAACACTAAACCCTTGTTTGTACAACTTAAAGACATGTACCAGTAATTATGTGGTCAGATCCTAAAGGACACTTTGTTTAGGTTGAATTTGACTGTTATCAGTTACCCCTAGGAAATAGGTATTTACGTTACAAACTTACCAGCTTCAAAATAGGAAAGTCACTGCTTTAGTAACAGGAAGTTAATTTTGTGAACAGTTTAGTTTCTCTTTGATGCTGATGCTGTTTTAGGTCAGCTCTTCTATGTCCTTATAAGGTGTGGTGGTCTGGGGACCGAGAGAGAATGAAGGTTGGCTCCCTTCTGGAGACCTTTCAATTCTTTACCTTGAGTTGTAGGACAGATGGTGGTGTGCATTGAGGGAGGACGCTTCCCTAGCTCCCCAGGCCACTGTGTCATACACTGCAGTGTAAATACACTGCTGGTATCACCCAGAACTACCCAGGAGGGATGTTGGCCCTTAGGAATGCCACTTAGCTTTGTGTTGATCAAAAGAAAGAAAGAACACAATCTCCATATGAAGATAATATCCAGTATTCTGGAATAAAATCCCAAGACCACCTTTCAGAATAGCATTCTAAGAAATATAGTTCAAGAAATTAAGTGGAAAATTGAGTCTAAATTCCCTTTAAGTATCTGCTTCATCTGTTAATGATCTGTATCTTTGAAACCACAAGACAGGGCAAAGCTCAAGACTTGAGTTCTTAGATTGCCTTGCCTCCCGCCCAGTAAGTGACCCCACCTGCTTAGCTTGCAGCAGCCCTGGCCTACATCAGCATATCCATTGTCTTTAAAATGATTGATCCTGCTCCTCACTTAGAATTTACTGTACCAGAGGACTTAAGGATTTGGGTATTTTATTTTTAAGTCTCTAAATATAACATCTGTCTAGTTCTGAACTTGGTCAGACAATCAATAATCCCTGGGAACCTGTGTCTTCCAGATTTAATTGTGGTTCTGGAAAACCATTCTCCGCATAAGCCAGGGGGATCACGAAGGCCTCTCTTTGTTTCATCCAAGCGTTTTGTTTGTGAATATCAGCTGTGTACCCTGCTCCGTCCTTCCACTGCCCCCATTAAAAAAAAAAAAAAAATTATGTATCAGTGGAAGAAGCTGAATTCACCTCAGTGTTTTATTAAAAAGAGGAACCTTGTACTTGAAAATATAATGCCAGATCTAATTGAGGAATTTAGAGGAAATGATGAAAAGATACTGGTATTACTAAAATATAGGTGTAAACGGCTTCCTGACTTTGTGAATTCTTATGTAATAATTATTTAAAATAGAGTCTGAAATTGAATGCCGACTTTACTTATGCATCAAGAAATGTATTTTTTGTTTAAGGCCCTAATTTTGCATTTGTGGGAGAGGATTTAACAATTTTGTCTTTCTTTCATCATTAAATTATTATTGAAAGTAGAATCAGGAAAGGAAGGCCTATTTTTGGAAAGCATTCCTTTAAAAAAAGTCTCATGCATGAAAATGCTCATTTTCTTGGTCATTATTGCTGAAATAATATACTGAAAGTAGAGCACTAGAAGGCACAAATCACTATTATAATTCCTCTTCCAACTTTTTTTCCCCCAAAAGGATGGGCAAATAGATGCTGATGAATTGCAGAGATGCCTGACCCAGTCAGGCATTGCTGGAGGATACAAACGTGAGTTGACAGTCCCAGAGTTTCTCTAGAAGTACTCTTGTGTTTCATATTTTAACTGTTACTTAATGATGATAGCCTTCAATGACACTGGGCTTTTCTGATCTAGCAAAAATTAGAATTGCCAAAGCTAATTTCGGCTGTTTATTATTACAAATATGTTGATTTGAACACAGTTGTTAATAAGTCATACTATACTACCTGCCTGGCAGTTAGCGGGTCTCTTGGATTGGGAGCCCTTGGAAGCCGTGAGACAGTCTCCATGGCCTCCTTCACAGACGACGAGGTAAGGTGCTGAAATGAAATCCGCCAGGTCCAGTGTCATCAATGACAGGAGCTAACATTTAGCGCTGTTTCCCCAAAGTTGACTCTGTCCTGAGCCTCATGGCACTTAGGGTTTTGGGTGGCTGGTCCTATGCAGCTGGTCCCTGAGTGACCTGCCCCAGGTCTAGTTCTGAGTGCCTGGTCCTGTCCCCCTCTCCCACCCCTGGTCCTCAGGGAGCCAGTTTGCACTCCTGCTCTCTGAGTGGGCTGCTGGTCATGTGAATGCTTGTCGTGACACCCCGCCCCCCTGGGTCTTCCTTCATCTCTCTTTTCAATTCAGAGAACCTGTGCAGGCTAAGTCGGAAGTACCCTTCCTAATTTCTAAACTCTTTGCACTAGTCTTCCTTCTCCTTCTCCTCAGTTCCTCAGGACCTGGATCTGCTGCCTTGTAATTCTGTGCTTACACCACCTTCCTGCCTTTTGAAAGAGCTCTTTGCCTTGAGTTGCAGAGGTGCTGCATCCAGAGGGGGCTCTCTCATCATCCCCCACACTACCACATGCTTCTTCATTTCAAATCAGATCTTGACCATGACAAACACGCAAGGTAGAGAATAGTGACTTGCCAACTTTGCCAGTGGTTAATTGAGACAGAACATCAAACTGAAGCCTTTGCTATCGGTAAACTGTGGATTAAAGTGCTCAAACTAGAAGTGAAACCAGAAGGTTTACAGTGGCATTTTTAAACTGTTCAACATGGCATATTTATTAGACGGCTCTCTTTTTTATAATATTCGCATTCCTATTTCAGTCATCTTTTCTTATATGTGACCTCAGTATCCTATTAATATTTCCTAGTTGGAGAAATTAATATGAAAGAGGAACTTTTTGCATTTCTCATTTAATCTGGTCCTTTAAAAAAGAAGCACGTTCTTGATATGGGATTTTTTTTTCCCTGTTGTAGGAAATATTTATATTGCTCATTGTTAACCACCTCAAGCAGTCGGGGCAAGTGAACAAAGAATCCTGGTTTAATTGCAGGGTTTATGAAAATGAGCTATATCCCAACATAAACTATTCTCCTATATGCTTTTGGTAGAAGAGGTATGGCAGGTTTTAAAATCTTACTAACAAATGGGTTGTATATCCTTGGAAAATAGTCATTTTAAACATTTCCTATGAGGAAATCGTGGTTAGTGATGGTCTTGGATCATGGCGTTCTAGGGAAGACATTTCCTGAGTCATCAGAACCATGTGATTGAGTTTATTTGCTTACTGTCATCTGGTTGTGGAGGCTGAAAGGAACCACTGAACCATCCTGCTTGTGAGGTTTATGATGCAGAAGGTACACAGCCATTGGTGTTTTTTAAACCCAGCTTCCAAACCGAAAAGCACAGGTGGAGGTGAGGTGAGGGGCAGAGGGATATTCGAACTTAGTACCTACAGGCAGCTTCTGCAGGCTAAAAGGAAGCAGTCATACCCAGAGGTAGGGTTGATAAGAGAAGTTGCACTAGTCTGTAAGACAATGATTCAGCTTCTTTTTTTCCCTTGAGTATAGTTGCTACTCTGTGGTAAGGTTGAGAGAAAGAACTAAAGGTAGTTTTCCTGCTGGGTCCATTACATTGTGGATTTCTACCAGAAGAAAAGATGTATGAGGCATTCTAGCAGATTGAACAGGAGAAGGGAAAGAGTAAAAGTAAAATTACAGCAAAGATTCTTTTTTTTTTTTTTTAAGATTTTATTTATTTATCTGACAAAGAGATCACAAATAGGCGGGGGGGTGGGCAGGCTCCCTGCTGAGCAGAGAGCCCAAAGTGGGGCTTGATCCCAGGACCCTGAGATCATGACCTGAGCCGAAGGCAGTGGCTTAACTCACTGAGCCATCCAGGTGCCCCTACAGCAAAGATTCTTTTGAAATTATTTGAAATAGAATTAGCATTAATAAAAGCAATTTCTGGGGGGGAAATTTTTAGCTAAAATTGAGCAAGAGTTTTCCCTACCCAAACTTATTAGACATCACTGTTCTAGTTCATCAGAACTATGTGGAATGGTGAATTTTCTGTTCATTCACTTTTATTCACAGCGCATCTCATTCCTTCCCTTTTAAATCCTTCTCACAAATGATGACCAGATATCTGGGCTTCCTGACATCACTGTCCAGCGGTGCCATTCATAGCCCTGGGATACAGGGAAGGTGTTTGCTTCACAGCCCCTCAAAATCCTTGATTTAAAGTCAAACAGTTGGGTCTACCTAGTGGTTATCAGGCCCTCTAGAGCATTGGTTCTTAAACTAAAGCGGTGTCAGCATCACTGAGTAGCTGAGCCCTGTCCTACAGTTCTTCATTCAGAAGGTGTGAGGGGAGACCTGAGAATATGCATCTCTAACAGGCTTCCAGATGATGGTGGTCCAGGTTGACCAGCTATTTGTTGTTGTTGTTGTTGTTGTTGTTGGGGGGGGGGGGCAGTTAGATTTTATTTATTTATTTATTTGACAGAAAGAGACACAGCAAAAGAGGGAACACAAGCAGGGGGAGTGGGAGAGGGAGAAGCAGGCTTCCTGCTGAGCAGGGAGCCCGATGCGGGGCTCGATCCCAGGATCCTGGGACCATGACCTGAGCTGAAGGCAGACACTTAATGACTGAGCCACCCAGGTGCCCTGACCAGCTGTTTTTATGTGACTATAAATCACCTAGGGAGCGTATTTAAACTGCAGATTCTGATTTTGTTGGTGTAGTTTAAGGGCTGAGATTATGCTGTTCTAAAAGCTCCCAGATGACACTAACCTGGCTGGTTCAGGACTGTCACTCAGAAGAATGGTGGTCTCAGCCTTGGCTGCTCACTGGAATCATTGAGAAGCTTCAAAAAAAAAAAAAAAAATGTGCCTGGGTTCCCTCCTCAGGTATTTTGATTTAATTTTAATTCTGTGGTTCTGTGGTTATGACTGTACATAATACTGTATTGTATACTTTTAAAATGGCTAAGAGTCAATCTTAAAAAGTTCTCATCACACACATGAAAAAGTTAACTATGTGAGGTGATGGATGTGTTAACTAACCTCACTGTAGTTATCCTTTTGCAGTATGTACATATATCAAATCTTTACATTGTATACCTTAAACTTAGACAATATTATTTGTCAATTATATCTCAGTAATCCTGGAAAAAAATTGTTTGAGGGGCGCTTGGGTGGCTCAGTGGGTTAAAGCCTCTGCCTTCGGCTCAGGTCATGATCCCAGGGTCTGGGGATCGAGCCCCACATCAGGCTCTCTGCTCAGCAGGGAGTCTGCTTCCTCCTCTCTCTCTGCCTGCCTTTCTGCCTACTTGCGATCTCTGTCTGTCAAATAAATTTAAAAAATCTTAAAAAAAAATTGAGGTGCAGCCCCGGTATCAGGATCTCTGAAAGCCTCTGGGTGATTCTGATAAGTACCCTGGGCTAAGAACCATTGGTCTAGATTGAAGAGGCTTCATACCTCCACACAACTTAGAAGTCAGAATGAAGAATCAACAACTCTTTCCCAAAAGTGTGGAAAAGTGTTGCCTCCTATTACTTCAGAGGACTGTATCTATCTGTGGATTAGATGGCGTTCTGAAAGCCCAAAAGAGAAATAGTTCCCCACCTTTTATTTCAGATTCCAGGATATGCCAAACACAGGAATCTGTTAAAAGTGGAAAACCTGGGCGCCTGGGTGGCTCAGTCATTAAGCATCTGCCTCAGACTCAGGCCATGATCCAGGGGTCCCCACATGTTAGCAGGAAGCCTGCTTCTCCCTCTCCTACTCCCCCTGCTTGTGTGCCCTTCTCACTCTCTCTGTCAAATAAAAAAAAGAGAGAGAGAGGAAAACTTATAGTTTGTACTGTTTGGAGACATTACAGTACTAAGAGCTCAGATGTGTTTTAAATTCAGTTTGGTTAGAGATAAAAATGAAGCTAGTAAGAGCTGTAAAATTGGGACGCCTGGGTGGCTCAGTTGGTTAGGCGGCTGCCTTCGGCTCAGGTCATGATCCCAGCGTCCTGGGATCGAGTCCCACATCGGGCTCCTTGCTCGGCAGGGAGCCTGCTTCTCCCTCTGCCTCTGTCTGCCTGTGCTTGCTCATTCTCCTTCTCTCTCTCTGACAAATAAATAAAATCTTAAAAAAAAAAAAAAAGAGCTGTAAAATTGTTCACACTTGCAGAATTTATGCCAGCTTGGCCCACTGACCCATGTCACTTCTGCCTTCTATAAACTGACAGCTTCTCTGTACCTTTGTATTTCCCCAGTCATTGGTTCCCATGAACACAATGTAAGATGCAAGGAATTCTTTATGTGTAATTTGCTAATGCTTAGGTAGATCATCAGTAGGCCCATTAACCAATAAGTGTATTTTCTATTTTTGTTTTCTAAGTGAGCTATAGAAATTCACTCAGAATATGCTCAAGTTGTACATAAACTCAGAAGGCTTCTGAACAGTGGCCGTCCCTGAATTGGTCATTGTATCTTAACTCAAGAGAGTGCTCTTATTGAACACAGTTCTGGCAAGCATATTTATCTCGTTTCATATATAAACTTACTGTATGTATAAACAGGTCATAAGCTCTTTGAGGCAGGAGGTTACCGTTCAGTGCATGATAGTAAAGGGGAAAGAAAGATAAATGAACTAATGGAATAGAACTAGCAAACCCAGCTATTTATAGTCTGTTAGGAGCAGGAATGGAGTAGCCCTGTCTTCCCTCTCACCATGGTGAATTGATCTCAGTATATTTCAGTTTCAAAGGCAAGAAGGTATATAAAATTTTAAAAAGACTCTATCATAGATAATGTTATACATGTCCAAGAACAGAGATAATGATGCAGTGAACTATGCACCTGCCACCCAGGTTCAACAGTTAACAGTGTATTGCCATTTTTAGTTCATCTGTTAATCTGGCTTTTTTCTTTTTCTTTCTTTTTTTTTTTAAGATTTTATTTATTTGTCAGAGAGAGCGAGTGAGCGAGCACAGGCAGATAGAATGGCAGGCAGAGGCAGAGGGAGAAGCAGGCTCCCTGCCAAGCAAGGAGCCCGATGTGGGACTCGATCCCAGGACGCTGGGATCATGACCTGAGCCAAAGGCAGCCGCTTAACCAACTGAGCCACCCAGGCATCCCTGGCTTTTTTCTTTTGAAGCAAATTCTAGATATCTTAACATTCCCCACCAACTTCAAAACCATTATACCTAAAAACATTAATGTGCAATACAGTACTTTTTTTAGAATATTTCTATTAAAGTTGTTAAAATCAAATTTGGGGGGCACCTGGGTGGCTCAGTTGGTTAAGCATCTGCCCTCTGCTCTGGCCATGATCGCAGGATCCTGGGATCAAGCCCTGTGTGGCACTGTGCTCCCTGCTCTACAGGGAGTCTATTTCTCCCTCTCCTTTTGTCCCTCCTCCCTGCTTGTGTTTTCTCTCTCTCTCTCTCTAATAAAACCTTAAAAAAAAAAAAAATCAAATTTGGGTTCTACAAGGAATCCCCTCTATCTGGAAAAAATCTACTTCAAAGCTCCATGTAATTTAGTTCCACATAAATTGAGTAGCATATAAAAGTAAGAGTATATAGTCACTTCCCTAATTAATTTGAATGTATGCAATGTAATGTGAATTTTTGAAACCGTATTAATATGTTTGTACTTTTCTTGATTTAACAGCTTTTAACCTGGAGACTTGTCGGCTTATGGTTTCAATGTTGGATGTATCCTTTACCTTGATTGCTGTCTGGAGGGTTTTTTCCTGACCCACTCCCTCCCCCCGCCAAAAATTTCTTCCTAAAAGAATTCATTCAAGAATTACTACCCAGTAGGGGCGCCTGGGTGGCTCAGTGGGTTAAAGCCTCTGCCTTTCGCTCGGGTCATGATCCTGGGGTCCTGGGATAGAGTCCCGCATCGGGCTCTCTGCTCAGCAGGGAGCCTGCTTCCTCCTCTCTCTCTCTGCCTGCCTCTCTTGCCTACTTGTGATCTCTGTCTGTCAAATAAATAAATAAAATCTTAAAAAAAAAAAAAAGAAAAGAAAAAAAAGAATACCCAGTAAACATAGATGACAAATGACGACAAAAAAGTTTTCTGAAATCATTAGCTTGTCAGATGTAATTTGGTGTGAAAAAGGAAAGGAGCTTAGTAAACAGAATGTTGGTTATTCAAGAATTCAAGGTAGCCTTAAAAGAGACCCAAGTATAGAAATCGGGGTGGTCAGGGAAGCTTTTTTGCTCTGTCGTCGTTTGCTCTGTATGATTCACACCTGACCTTCAAGTAGTGGAATTTTTCACATCACAGCTATCAGACTCGGTTTAGCTGGCGCTGACCCTGCACTGCCTTCCATCCCATCTCATTTTTCCAGAAGTGAAAACCCTATCTGAAAAGACTGTACCAAAAGGGAATGTTAGGGCCAAGACCCCCTCCCCACCAGACCCCAGCAGCATAGCCTAGGGCCCCAGAAACTACAGCCCAGTTCCAGAAACAAGACCGCTTTTCACATGTGGCTCACCTGTGGCCACCTTCCTTCCCTGTAATCACATCACATAGATTCTCTTCCCGCAGTGAAAATACATCCTCAGGCGTTTCTCCATAGGCCCTTTTCATGATAATCACGAGAGTATCTTTTCATTTCATCACACTGAGACGAACGTACATTTTTAACCTTTTTTAGCAGGAAGAACATTAAATTCGCTTATCCTTGATCTTTGATTTATTTGTTAGAAAATGTTGCAAATTAAAGATGCTCTAATCCTTGATGACAGTTCAGAGAGATATGTCAGGCACAATGGGTTTCAATGAGTTTAAAGAACTCTGGGCTGTGCTGAACGGCTGGAGACAACACTTCATCAGTTTTGACAGCGACCGGAGCGGCACGGTGGACCCGCAGGAGCTACAGAAGGCTCTCACCACGATGGGTGGGTACGGCCGGCCCCAGCCACCTGGCCCAAGGCATTCCTTTGTCATTTCTGAAACTTTACATGAAGGCTGTTTCTGTTGTCTAGAAGCAGTGTCTATTCCTAACTAAACACCTAATACGTAATTCCTAGTGCATATTCACAGTTCAAGTGAGTACTCCCAGGCTGAAAGAATTGTGATTATTTTTAATGGTCTTTTTGTTATCCTTTAACTGTTTTCTTCTGCAGGCTTCCGGTTGAGTCCGCAGGCTGTGAATTCCATTGCTAAACGCTACAGCACCAATGGCAAGATCACCTTCGATGACTACATTGCCTGCTGCGTCAAACTGCGAGCCCTGACAGGTGTGTTCCTTGAGGTGCTGTCGTCTCCGTGGGCTGGGAAGACACCATTTGTGGTTCATTTTCCAGTGTTTCTGAACTTCTGTTGTCCGCAGTCTTCTCTTTTTTCCCCCCTAACTTCAGGGGCTTTTTTAAACACTGCTGTTTAAACGTATCTAGCAGAATAATGGGTTGTTTGTTTGTTTTGAGAAATCCTTTCAGATTCGTGGTAAGTTGCTTTGAAAATAACCTTAACTAAATTTCACAAAAATGTTCTAAAATGTGACCACCTAATTTGTGTACTTTTGGTCAGAATATGAGCGGTATTCTGTGATTTCCCCTAGAATGTAAACTATTTGAAGAGAGAAAATACTCATTTGTAGTTCTCTCTCTCCTAATTCCTCCTGTTGGAAATTATTTAAATTGGTCATCTGTTTCAGCTATATGGACTTCTTAGATGAGGGTATATCTGTAATCTCTACTTTTCTTTTCCCTCTTTTCTTTCTTTTGTATATTTTTCTTGTTCCACTCCTCTCTTTAGTCTTATTCTCTTTTTTTTTTAAAGTAGGCTGCATGCTGTACGTTGAGCCCAGTGCAAGGCTTGAACTCATGACCCTGAGATCAAGACCTGAGCTGAGATCAAGAGTCAGACACTTAACCCACTGAGCTACCCAGGCAACCTAGTCTTTTACTTATTAATACCTGGGTTTGTAATTTTTTTGCATCCTAACAAGAATATGAGGGCAGATTTTTTTTGTTGTTTTTATTTAAGTCAATCCTTTTCAGTAGCACAGAGCTCAGACAGATGGAATATTTGATTACAGCCCACTTGCCATATTAGGGACTCCATCCATCCATTTCCTACTTAAACACTATGTTATTAAAAAGTTTGAAATTCTATGTCTTCATTGCAAATAAATAATGGCCTCAGAAGTCACATGGCTTTTACTGACTTTGGGATAAGGTGCTTTCTTCCAACTCCACATTGAAGAAGATGATTGGAAACTTCTGTATTGTCATATTACTTTGTTGTATATTAAATCCATTCACATTCATATAGTTGGCTTCTGTGCTGTGGGCTTTTATGTTGGCTGGTTTTCCAAGTTTTACAACTCAGATGTTACTGCAGTTTGAACCCAGTGCCAAAATAATTACCTGTTGTGACTTCAGGTCTTAAAAAATAACCATAAATTTTACTATGGTGTTTTACAGACAGCTTTCGAAGACGGGATACTGCTCAGCAAGGTGTTGTGAATTTCCCATATGATGATGTAAGTCTCTGTAAATTCAAAACTGAGTGGATGAATAAGATGTATGCCAGTTGAGCATCCCTTTTGAAGTTAGCCATTAAAAGCATCTTAAGGATGCTGTAATGAAGGATTAAATGATCAGGAGTTACCATTCAAAATTTATTAATTTCATTTATTACTAGTCTTACTTATAGACCACTGTTTGATTTGCAGTGAAAGACTTGGTTCAAAGCCCACCTGGTCTCACTGGCTGGGTCACAGAGGCAGGTTTCCTCATTGCTCCAAGACTATTTGAGGAGAGGAAGTAGTAACGCCTTCTTCCCTGAGCTATTGGAAGATGTCAGTCAGAAATGTCCTTGGAAAACACCATGCAGATGTTGTGTGTGTTTTTGCCTTCATTGAACAAATATCTCTGTCACTGGGAAGTCAGTTGAACAGCTCAAAGCTGTACTTGACACATCTATGTTCTTCAGTGAGGATGTAAGACAGAGAATTCAGTCACAGTTTAAAACGTGTATTTACTGAGCAGCCACACTAAATGAGATTGGACAAGGCCACATAACCAATGTGAATGTAGCCACGTGCCATCTTGGATGGCCTCAGTTGGATATACATAACAAAGCTAGGGAGATGTTCAGTTTTTCTGTTTTTTCGCTCAGCCATGGATTTATAAGAAAAACACCTTCAGAATGGAAATCACTGTGATAACTGAATGCTTTAAAAGGTTTCTCTATTACAAACTGCAAGGATGAACGTATTTTCTGCTTGGCAGCTGCCACAGTTCTTTCTGACCATTTAAAAAGGCTTGTGTGTAAATAGGTTTATTTCTTCTGCTTAAAGGTGTGTTTTCATTAGTGTGCATTAGCATCTGTCTCTGGTGCTAATCTGTCACTGTTTCCAAAGACGGAGAGGCCGCCTGTGGAGTGGAAAGTGCTTGGGCTATGGCCTCCCACAGGCCCCATAAGAGATTTTAAATGTCTTGATCCTCAGTTCCCCTTTACCTGAAAGGGATAATCAGCTTGGCTTTGTAGGAGTGCTGCAGGCAGTAGCAGCACACAGTGCCTCCCTGGTGTCAGAAGAATGACAAAGAAAATTGATAGAAAAGCTGAGCCTATTGGGCCTTAGAGTGAAGCAAACATTTCACAGCAAAATACTGATGCTTCTAAACCTGGGTTTCTGAATCACTGAGGAAAGGTCATGTATTCCGTTTCTGTGCATACATAGAGTTGCATGCTAGAATTTATTTTAATAAAGCAGATTTTAGGGGAATAAACTGTTAAAGGTGCTCTGTGAGTGGTGAGATAATACTGTCCTTTGGAGGCCCCGTGTGATTGAGCAGTATCAACTCCGCTGTTCGTTCTGAGTAGGTTCCTTTTACCATGGCCATTTCTAGAGTCTTGACATATTCGGAATTTCAATAATTCTTTATCCGTTCAGGTTAGATCTGCTTTCTGTAAGAAGAGAAGTCCACTGGGTTTTACATTGGATGACTTCCCCTATAAAATCAGCCTTTCCGCCCATCATGTACTCTTATTTTAGAAAGGGATCTCTCTTGATCCATAATTCAAATTAGAGAAGTAAAACGTCAGCAGCCTAAAAAGAAGCTACGATTTGTTGCGATGTTTGCAGGATAACGTGGACCTTTCTCTCTTTCAGTTCATTCAGTGTGTCATGAGTGTTTAAATCAAGAGAGAGCTGTATGATCATGACCAACATTCCGACTGGAGTTCGCTTTTGCTCTTACTCTCTGCCTGCAGTAACGTGTGTAACCTTGCGGTGCTGCTTTTCCTTAATAGCTGTCATGAAGGTTTATTACTTGATGTACAATGGAAGTTTTTAGTCTTGATAATAAGTTCTTTGGAATTTTACAATGATAAGATCAAGTCTCTTACACCATTTGGATCATCCTTGAGCCATTGTCAGTGATGCCTTATCCTCTGGCTAAGCCTCTTTTATGTAAATTTCAGTGTGCAGAATGTTTAAGTCCTGTGGTATATATTTTTCACTGGTTAAAAACCTTTTCATCAGACTACAGCTCTTGTCTCTTCCTGGAAGAGCTTTTACATGGTATTAAAAGCTTTATGTATGGAGTATTCTTATCATGTAAATGATTTATACTCACATGGATGCATACAGGAACAAAAACTCATGGTAATCCATTTCAGCGTTCTCTTTAGCAGAAACTTAGCACTCGCTTTTTCAGGTTTACACATTTTTGATGGCCATGTGATGAGACAGGGAGCATAAGTGATTATTTTCTCCTGAAAACTCACTGAATCAGTTGAGTGGCAAATATGATCTGTCACCAAGTTCTTCGTCATCATCTATGTAGACCTTTATTAGCTCTACTTAAAAATCTTGTAAATTATGAGCTTCACTATGTAAAAAAGAAAACGATTAAAACAAGAAACCTAAGGGAATATAGGAAAATATTAACTGTGGTCATTTGGGCTTATGAGACGCCAGGTGACTGGAATTTCCTTTATGGATTTCAGCCCTTTCCACATTTTCTATACCGTGTGCATTTTCCTTTTAAAATCAGATGATAATGTTTAAAATACTGATCAGTCCATTTTGATACGCCATGTGTTCACACTCACATTAAAAAATATACACAGCAAAAGGACCAGACTGAAAGGACCATGATGTTGGTGCTGCCACCACTGGGAGTCAGAGTCAAGAATTGATTTTCTTCCTTCCTACTACTCTAACAAATACTCTGATAAACAAGTATTACACTTGTAGTGGAAGACTTTTTTCTTCTTCTTGGAATTTTTAAGCCATGTGCTTTTAAGAAAGATCTGGACTCTCGTTCTGGCTGCGCCTCTTCCTGAATATGTGATTTAATCTCAGATACTCTTGGAGCCTCAACTTCCTCATCTTGGAGAAGGAGATTAATGCTCACTCCATGGGGTAGTTCTGAACATGAAAAAATGTGTTGGTATAATAAGCACCAGTAATGTTTCTGTTTGTTAAATTTAAAACTGGCCTGGTTTGCTCTTTTTTGCAATAGCATAACAGACGAAATCAATGAAATTCGCTTCTTTTCTCCCTATCAGCAGAATATGTGTCTTACTTCAGGGCACAGTGTTAGTGTTACCATTCAGATGATCAATTAGTTGTCAACCAACGAAAAAATAAAGCATTTCTAAACATCTTCAACCTCATTTCACTTGGTTTATTTTTTCAAATATTGCTAAAATATATTTTAAACATATAAAATATATTTTATAAATATTTATTCAACCTTAGCTATGTATCTATGTCAAGTATTCACACCTGGGCTGCATTATCAGACCATGAGGCAGCCTGCTTTATATGAGTGATGATTCTAGGTTTCATTCCAGATACAGTTCATGAAGCCAGAAAACATGGCTTGAGCCTAAGTTGTCCAACAAAGGGCCAGAGAGGGCTCAGGATGAGGAGGGAGGGTGACCCTCGGAGTCCCAGCCCCTGCTGTTGGCTTCTAGCTCACCAGAATCCCATGAGGAAGTGGCAGTTTAAGAAAATGATAGTCCCCTGGGTGACTCTAATGTGGTAAGGAAGAAGGCCAGCCCCAAGGTTACAGACCCTATTTGAACTATCCTACCACTTTGGTTAAGTCCCAAGGTATGCTGCTGCATCCGTCTTGGTTCTGAATTTGCTTTTTGGATAAATGCTGAAGTATCAAAAAAAATTGTGTCCCAGGGCGCCTGGGTGGCTCAGTGGGTTAAAGCTTCTGCCTTCGGCTCAGGTCGTAATCTTCAGGGTCCTGGGATTGAGCCCCGCATGGGGCTCTCTGCTCAGCGGGGAGCCTGCTTCCTCCTCTCTCTCTGCCTGCTTGTGATCTGTCTGTCAAATAAATAAAATCTTAAAACAAAAACAAAACTGTGTCCCTGGAAATATTCAATTAATTCCATTTTAACCTCACAGCAAGCAAGTCTTCTCTCCTCCAAAATCTGCTTTCATGGTTTCTGAAAGCATGGAGCCTAATCTTCAGTATGTCCTGCACTTGGAAACTTTCCTTCCCCTTGACAAATTTGACGTATCCATCCCCTTTCTTTAATTACAGCCAAAGTCTTCATTACAAGCGAATCTCAGGTTGCCTTATTTCTATTTTATGTGGGTCCTGTGTCTCATTCATTATATACTTTCAGTTGCAGGTTCACTCAATTCTTAAAACAGTTTCTTGATCTATTCTTAAAGCATCTAGCTGGAGCTGGGCCAGGCTGTGAGCCCAAGCTGGACTACTTCAGTTATTTGGAGGTTTAAGTTCCCCAAAAAATGCCAACTCAAAGCTTTAATTTTAATTCTAATTTTAATTTTAATTTTGGAGACGTGTGTTGCAAGAGATAAAGTATCTGTATGTAACCCTTCCCAAGCACTCTGTAGGGACGTGACTGCAGGAAGCCAGGCGCTTCCTTGAGGACAGCTGGCATAGATTTGCACCAGAGCAGTGATACAGAATTCATCCCAGCCTGCTCTCCCGTTGAACCAAGGTGGAGGGGAGACTTCCGTTTCAGCAGGATGTTCCAGGTGTGAGAGGCAATGTGAGCTAAAACTTCTGCTATCCCAACAAGACTGTGCTTTTCTTGTCAGTGTTCACTGGAATTATTCTGCGCCTAAATCTTCTAAGACGTGCAGCTGTATGAAATCATAAATTTTTAAAATCTCACAAACATACAAACCCTTAATCAAGGGATTCTGTTTTTCTCACATTAAAACTGTACTTTGATGACCTAGAACTACTTTTTTCCTCAGCAGACTGGGAGCTGAAGACAAGAGAAGTGCGTGCCAAGGTAAAGAGCGAGCAGAGGATGAAATGGCTATGTGAGAGGCAGACAGCCAGGTGGACCAGCTCTTTAGGCAGTGGACTCGGGAAGCTAGGCAGAGTCCATCCAAGACCCGATGCTTCCGAGTCTTAAGACAGGGGAGCCCCACCACCAGGGCTGTCCGTCTGGATACAGCGGGTCGGTCTGGGTGTTGGAGGAAGTAACTGAGGCAAGGCAGGTGGATAATGGGAGACTGCCTGCCAGCCAGCTGAGGAAACTGTCCAACAAACTGAGTGGCCAGCCTTTACTAAAGGATCTCTGTTTCTCATCGTGTCGATGGGCTCTTCCAGGACAGGAGGGAAGAGAAAAAGAACCCCCGATAGGACCACCACAAGGCTTACTAAAGAGAAACAGCGATGGGAAGAAAAACAGGATAAAAGGGAGTCAGGCATCAAAATAACATAAAATCTTTTATTGAAAGTCACTTTATTGATGTTACAATGAGAGTAACATAGAAAACTGTGGTATCTTTTTAGTTTCAGAAGTGAATTACTAATAAAATTGTGCCAGAAATTTGAACAAGTTAACAGTGACCTTTAAAAACAGTAAGATTTTGTTTACCTACAATATAAGAACAACTTGATAACTTGAACAGCCATAAAACACATCACACTTGCTCAGGAAAGCAGTTGCCATATACATTTCAGTTGTGGATTGCCAAAACCCAGTTATTTTTAAAATAGTTTAAGAACCTGAAGTGCAGAGGAGCAGAGAATACATTAAAATGAAGCCAATCTTAAGTATTTACATGGGATCACCTGGTTACCAAAAGTGAAATCACGCTATTAACACTTCCCCACGAAGTGGCTTCCACGATCTGTAGATGGACCTCACCCCTTAGAGATGATGGTTGTGGGAAACACTAGCGTAGACCTACCTTGGCTAACCTATAAACTGCTATGGTTAGGTAAAATGCTCAGTTTCTAAAAGAAGTTGTCTTTTGGGGATGCTAGATTGGAGGGGCATGTCTCTTCCAGCAGGTTAAAAAAGGACATACATGCTTAGTTATCCTGAATAAACCTTTTGTTAAGCAGTTTTGAAGTTAGTGTTAAAAAAAAAAAAAGTTTTCTATACAAAACAGAGGTGCTGGGTCGTTTTTTCCGATTAAAAAGACCAGCTGTGGAATCACAGTTGGATATTGTGCCCGATTAGAAAAGTGGGGTTTCTAAACCAGGCAGTGATATACATACATAATTTAGCAAGAACTCTTGTGTTATTACTAAATAAATTCATACCAGCACTTTCCATAATTGTTATCTGGTATAACTTAGCACCACTGTGTTTAAAGATTTTGGGGCTACGTTATTTTAGAACTTGAACATTAGAACACAAAAATCCACCTCTGAAACTTTTTAACTTGAGAAGAAAATGTCCTTCATAAACTCTTTGAAAACTTTATTGGTGATTTTGTAAGTGCATTATCTTAAGATCGCTCATCTCATTGTATGCCTTTTTGTAAAAAACACACCCTACATTTTCCCTGGTTTTGATTTCAAAGATACCCAAAAACATGAAATAATGATGCCCTGAAGCAAAACCTGCAAGCCTTGAAGCACCTCTCAGTACAATCCAGGTTTTATGAATAATGCAGCAGGGACACACCAGGCAAGAATGACTGGCCCATCTTGGAGAGGCCCATGAAGTATTTATAGAGCCAACCACTCAGTAAAACTGCAAAGCTCACGAGTCTATCGTAGGCACTCCAGAAGCCCTCTGTCCCCACCACATCCCCAATGACCACGCCTGGCTTTTGAGTTCTCCATTCTGCTCCTATGACAGGACTAAATGCCCCATAACCTCCCAAGGCTTGCTTTCCATCCCCTCTCTCCATCCTCAAACATATCTGAGGACTAATCTCTCAGTGACTTCTAAAGTTGCATAATCCATGCCCAGTCCCAAAGGGAGGAGACTAAAGGTTCCTCCTCCCTCCACGCCCCATTCTGCACCCCTGTGTTTCTCCCCAGTGCCAATTTAGCTGAGAAAAAAAGCGGGGTGGTGGGGGGAGACTTACCTCCACGACAGTGACAGTTCCTAGTCAGGAGAAAAGGGCTGACAAGCTACTGGTGGGGAGCAACTTGGTAAGTAGGAAGGGTCTGGAAGCATCACTCAAACTCCAGAGGGAGGATGCTTACTGTTTGTCAGGTCCTGGATATAAAGAACAAAAATACTAGGCAGGTGTTTTTTTTAATGTTTTGTTTTTCTACTTATAGACTGAACCAGATGGCGCTCCATTTGGGGGGCTCTGGCAAAGCCATGAAAAAAAATACGAATAGAAATATGCCCTGATTTCTGAAGTCCAGCTGCATCTTTGTTCTACATCTGCAGGTGTGGTGGGAAAGCTCCTTTCAGGATTAAAAGCACCTGCCCACACAAACATAGGCCATGAGCGTGCATGGTTCCAGCAGGTGTGGCTGCATGCACACGCACACACGGACATACGCGCACACACCCCCAGATGATGGGCTGCTGCCTCTTAAATGGTTCACAAGTGTGGTTTGGGCTCCTCACAACCCAGTGCATAAGGAAAGCTGCTTATGAAAGTCCTTAGCACTCCCACACCAGGAGGAAAAGCTGGTGCATCCAAAATCAGAGTAGTTTTATCCATTTGGAAAACTGAGGGGAAAACCAAAAAAATAAAAAACTGAGCCTCAAATTAAGCCCTATTCCATTGAGATGTTTGCTTCCTATATATATTTAAGTTAGCAGAATGAGAAATTCACCTTGACTGAACAACAAAAACGTGGGTGGCAGTTTTAGAGGAAAACCTAAGAAGTGAATGAGACCTTTTTTCTATTGAAAAAGTAGACTTTCTACTGAAACATGTTACGCCGCCAATGGAAGTCAGAGCATTTCCTGGAAAACTAATGGGAACTTACCCACTGGTAGGGTGGCATTTCTAATACGCTGCCCATCGGGGCGCCCTTGGCAGCGGCTGGCGTAGTGTCCTAGTCAGGCTGTGGCCGCAAGCCTCTGGCCTCCCTTTGTTCCTTCACTCCCTTCATGTGGTGACACATCTGTTCCTCTTCCCACTTACTCTGCCAGCAACTCGGCATCCTCCCAATGAGCTACCCTTCCTTTATGTTTAAGTAGAATAAAGTAAAATGGTCTTCTCTTTAGGTAAGGATTTATTATCATGTTGAATAACACAAGAAAATATTTAAAACACTAAATATGTAAGTTAAAATAGAACTACATGACAACAGGAAATGAAGAATGGATGAAATAAATCACCTTAATTTTGAAACACAGTGAGTAAAAACACATTTCCTCTGGCCCACAGGTAATTGTAAAAAGTAAAGAACAAAATCTAAAAAAGCAAAAGGTAAAGTAGCCACAAGAGATCTGGGACAATGGACAGGATTAAATTATGCAAATCTGCAAGGGAATCAACAGAAGAAGAAGAAAAAAGAAATGGAAAGCTGTTATGAAATTCAAATATAAATAGTCCTCTTCTGGAAGTACACAAAAGATCTAATTTTATCAGCAACTTCTTTTAGAAACACTATCAATCTTATGCTCAGAAATCTATACCAGACTGACCTTATATATAAAGACAATTTTAAAAGCTTTTTTAAAGCAAGGGGGAAACAAGAGAAACTGTAGCATCACTTCATAAAGCACGTATCTCAAACTAAAAAGTGTATTTGGCATCTTAACCCTACATTTACTTTATTAGCCAATTTTTTTTTTTTTAAAGGAACTGCACTGGGTTTCCTTAAAATTTAGAGCAACGACACTAAATTGAAAACTCTATGTCGCACTCTGAGTTTATTCCCTTCCACAGTCTGGCAGGTGCCCCGGGGATCACCTTCTGGCCAGGAAACTCCAGAGGAGGATGCCTCTTCCTGACTAAATAAAGAGCTGGCTGGACACAGACCAGTCAGTCTGACCCGTCCGTTCCTTCAGAGGCTCTCTCTTCCCCCCACCCCCTTGTTGGCATTCTTAATAAAGAGATTGCAATGTTGCTTTAAACACGAGTTTGCTCTGCGCATTGTGTACGGACAGACGCAACACCTCAGGCAGCGGTTTGTTAATCTGAAGTTTTATCCACGCACACAACTTTAGAAAGAGAAGAAAAAGGCATACAATGGAAAAGAAAGGCCAAATAATTGCTCTCTTCTGCTTAGTAGAATGGTCCTAGAGTTGTCTGGGGGCTATAAAGATTGGTTGCATGATACAAACTGCTAAAGTGACCTCAAGGTTCCTCTCCAAAATCGCGATTAAAAAAATAATAATGCTGTGCTTCTGTTGAATGCCACAGGTCCATTTTCCCTGCCTCCGTGGATGAAAAGTCACAAATATTTAGATTTAATATATCTTAATACCAACCATGACTACACATTGAAGTATTTCTCAAAACTACCCATTGACATTATGAACTTGTCAAAGAATTCTGCAAATGGCTATGAGAATGTTCAAACATTCTTAGATACCCAGAACATTACAGCTACTACAAAATCATAATCTCTCTGCAAATGAAGCAAATGCTCTTCATTCAGTTCCATCTGAAGGTTATTGTAAAGGAAGAGGACTATAAACACCCATGTCTCCCAAAAGGCATGTAACAACGATTTTCACTTGCAAGAATAGTTTTCATGTAAAAATAATTGAGAAAGTAAGGAAAGGGGAGTGGTGAGGGGATCTATGGACAAGTAGCTTACCATTTGTGAATTCTTTCAAATGAGGGTTTGTGAAATCATAACTAAGAAGTATATTTACACAAGGTATCTTACATTCAAATCTATAAACTCTTTTATAGTCAAAATAAACCTTATAACATTAGCATTTTATACACTCAATACCAGAAAACATTCAGTGCACGTTAAAGTGATCTTGGTCAAAAGCCACTTTATTTGCTACATCTTCAAATCTGTCTGCCCTCCTGTCCTTCAGTTGAGCTATGCGGCATGGTCACCCAACACCCACCCAAATCTTAATCTGAACGATCATTTTATTGTAGAATCGATGATAACATCCCTTCCTGTCATGAAAAATGCTGTTTACATTTTACAGTTTCGAATGATTAAATTGCTTGTCAAACATTTTTAAAGACTTTCAGAAGAGAGGTCCATTACAGAAGACATAAAATACACAGGTTATAAGACACTGCCTCTAACATGGCCCTTCACTTTGGGCATCTAAGAGGACTACACGTGAAGATGAAATGGATTTTGACCATGGATACAACTGAGAGAGATGGAATTTAGAGGATATTTCTGAAATCTTGTCTGCAGATTCCATTCCTCTCAAGAAAAAGGAGGAAAAATTAGAAAATGCAGAAGTACTCTTGACATCAAGCATCTGACTGATCCCATCAATTTCTGAGTTCACTAGAGTAGCCTCCCCAGGGAAGTCTTCTTCTAGAAGGACAGAGCTGCATCATAACAGCTCATCAAACTCTGGTTTTAAAGAAGGGACTTGAACATAGATTTCTCACTTTTCTATGAATTAAAAAAATAAGAGTTCAAAACCTCAGATTCTTTCTCCTGTCACCTGTTTGGGTAACTTCACAGTTGCCGCACACTTGTGGCTTCGGGTTTCTTCAAACCCTTCGTGGCCCAGTGAGGCTTCCCAGCCCAGCTGGGAGAACCAACCCTCACCATCTTGCTTCCACATCAGGGTGGAATGGCCTGTTGGACTCACATCCCACTGATGATAAATCTCCTTAATAAACAGTGTAAAAGTTGCTTGTATTAAAATAAGTTACTCATTTTACAGTTAAGGGTGGCTAAAAACTTTGGTCAGAGAACAAAAATTTAGGCCACAGAGGGTTGGCATATTGGCAAGCTGGAAGCAACCAATGTATCAGCGGCCCATGGTCTCGTGCGTCTTTGGTGCACCTGCTTCATCTCAGCGGGGTGTGCTGCCGAGGGCTTCACAGGCCTCCAGGGTGAAGCCAGCAGTGCTCTGGTACTGAAAGCTAACAGCTGCTGAGGCAGGCACTGTCACCCCAGAAGGGAAACGGGCAGCTTGCAGGATTCCCGGGGGGCTGGGGACGGCCATCGGCATCCGAGTACCTGGAGGCAGGCAGGAGAGCAGCTGTACTCCCCAACTCCTGCCCCAGACAGCTGTGTGGGCCCCAAGTTTTGCTGGGCATTTTGTTCTCTGGTTCAATGAACTACTCAGTAAGACTGCCTCCAGACTGTGCACGGTTTCAAGGGCTATCACGTGGTTTGGACGAATACCAACGACGTAGAGACACACTGACAGCACTGACCACTGTATTTACAACATCATCTGCTTATCATCTTTAGAGACCATCTGATGGATGATGATGATGTGGCTGTGACTATTTTTAGGCATTTGGCAAAATACACTTGTGTAACAGTTGCTTTTTTTTTTATTTTAAAAATGTTTACATATGTACAATTGTCCTTGTATGCAGATATAAATATGAAAAGTAAAAAAACAAAACAAAAAATAAAGGTACATGTTTAGAGTTAGCATATGGGATATTGGCCTCTCAAAGCTTTTAAAGTCCTGCAGACAAATCCTAGATGCCTTAGCCCTGCATGCTAGTTTCTATTATGGGATGTTGCTTCCTTAAATGTGGAAATTGCAATAAACAGAAGCTTCATGCACATAGCATTGTTGTCTACAATGAGGATGTGCTTCAGAATGTCAGTTCTGAATCCACTATTGTCCCTTGGGAAACTTGCTACATTTGGGTCATGTGAGTTAATTTTAGTGATATTTCTACATATATCTGTCATGCGGATTATCCAGGAGCATACCAGTACCTTTATTGTTCCCATGTTATAGTGTAACATTTCAGTAGTTCTTCTCATGGTTCACTTAGATCCTAAGCCAATGACAAAAAGAAAATGGTATCCAGATGTGAGACTCGGCTTCCTCTCCTCTGGGGCATCTCAGAGGGTCTTTGTATTGTCTGAAGAGCAGATAGATTTGCAGTGACTCCGTGAGGCTGGGTTTCTATAAAAGTTGAAGTAAACAGTTTTGATGTATCTCATGTAAACAGTGGATCTTAAATGGAGGTCTCCCATAGCTGCACAACAGAGAAAAGCAAAATTGCACATTGTGAAAGCAGGAAACAGACATATTCTGAGCTAGGAAGATGAAAAAGAGTTGGTGATTCCAGCCGCACTTGCGCGGTTGTGGAAGCACACTCTTGTCAAGTCGAATACAGGGTTATAATAAACCCTCCAAGTTTTAACTTTCTCTTTGCTCTAAACCCGTGTCTCAACCTTTTTAGCAACTGCCACCTTTAAATACAAAACCCCTCACATCTTCATTTAATGTTACTCAATAATTGGAATAAATATTATGTCACCAAAGAAATGATTTACAATATCAATTTTTTAAACCATGCACGCACTTCTCTTCCCCAGGATTCTGATGGAGCCCACTAGCGCCGTGGTTCTCAACCCATCTTCACATTTCAATGATCTGGGGAGGTTTTAAGAATGCTACTGCCCAGGGAGCACACCAGACCAACTAAATCAAAGTCTTTCTGGGTGGGACTCTGGCATCAGCATAGTTTAAAAGCCCTTCGGACAACTCTTATGTGCAGCCCACACTGACAATACCAGCCTTGGGAAAGCGTGATCCCGTCACTTCCACCACCACTCACTCAGAAATCCCTGCCGTGTGCCTGCAACCTGGCCATCTGCTCCCCAAATCCGTTGCTACCTTCTAGAAGACTGTCCTCTCTTAGCAGACCCATCAGAGTAGAATGACATTTCCATAGCAAGATGCCCATTCAATGCCCTCGCCTCTTCCCTCACCCTGCCTCTGTCACCAGGTCTGTACCCTGGTCTTGTTCATTATCTCATTTCTACAATGTCCAGTAATTGGTTTAGTGCACGGTAAACAACTTCAGCATGAACAAATATGAATGCAACTCTGTTCACTGGAGGATGGGCAATTAAAAAAAAAAAAGGAAAATAATCAAGCTGATAAAATATTGTTTCCAGGCACTTTTATAAACATGAACAAAGAAAGTCTAAGAGCACTAAGAATTAAATGGCATCTAAATTCCATTTTCACTGAAAATCTGGGGCAAGTCATTGAATACCTAATGAGTTTCTGGGAAAGAAAAAGCAGAAACAGCTAAGTGACTATGTGGATGTCCCCATATGGGTTCCCTTAATAGGCTCTTCAATCTTCATGGAAATCTTGTTCTGAATACCCATTCTGGCTATTCCAGGACTGTGGCAGAGCCGCCTATGTTCTCACCCTTTAGAAACCAAATTTCTCAACTGTAAGAACGTTTGTGTGTGAATGATCCCTGCCGATGGAGCCTAGTGAAAATGAATGGTTACACGGGGTGTCTGAGGGAAAGAGGATCTGGGCTAATGTTCAGATGATGGTATGGAGTAGTAAAGGGTTCAGACTTCAGATTATAAAAATTAGTAAGTGACCGCTTGCAGAAAGAGAAGCAAAGGGATAGCACTGGGGAACCAGAAGATCACCATTATCCGAGTGAGGATAAAGGAGCAAAGAATGGCCAAGCCGTCACTTTTAGGAACAGACATGACTGGCCATTTCTAGACGGCTGTAACAGAGGGGTTGCTCCTAAAAAGATCTGCTTGTTAGATTCTCCTCAGCGCACTAAGACAGCCCAGAGACAGGGGCTGCCTACCCGACAGGATTCTGCTACGTGATCCTGTGGATACCCCATGGTGGATGGAACCATCTGACCTTTCACACAACTGTCCCAGGGAAGAGGCCATGAGCCAGCCACTTCTGAGAAGCTGACATTTTCATGGGCTTCCATGTGGGGACATTAATAACCTACAGCCTGGCATGACACTGGCTAAGAGAATATCCCCAACTACATAAAGCAAAACAGCAATGTAGGGGCGCCTGGGTGGCTCAGTGGGTTAAAGCCTCTGCTTTCGGCTCAGGTCATGATCCCAGGGTTCTGGGATCGAGCCCCACATCGGGCTCTGCTCCGCGCAGAGCCTGCTTCCTCCTCTCTCTCCCTGTCTGCCTCTCTTGCCTACTTGTAATCTCTGTCAAATAAATGGATAAAATCTTTAAAAAAAAAAACAAAACAGCAATGTAGACAATTTATCAGAGGTAAAAAATGGGGTGTTATACTTTGACAATTCCCTGAGGAATGCCATCAGCCTTGGAAGTCATTATGACATACTCACAGTATAACAACTAGATGCCTAATAACAATTCTGTTTTTTAAGACCAGAAAGCTGAGTACTGGGAATTGGAATTTTCTTCTTCCTGTCCATCTTTTACCATTACCCATATTAACACGGGAAGGAAATTCTTCATGTAATTAACAAAACACCACTGACTGACTTTAAAAGTCTTTTTGATTATAGTAATCCAATCTGCTTTTCACACGTCATGCTTTCTTACTATGAGTCAATCGAGGTAAAATCTGAATGAGTTATGTTTCCCTTGAACCCCATTATTTAAGTTCAGGATCAAAGAGTCTCTGAAATATCTTTCAAAACCAAAAATCCTAGGAACCCAAGACCCACTAGCAGATAAATATGCCCAGGCTTTTTTTTTTTTTTTTAAGATTTTTTTTTTTTAAATTTGTCAGAGAGAGAGGGAGAGAGAATGAGCAAGCACAGGCAGACAGAGTGTATGCCCAGGCTTTTAAAGTTTTATTTCATTTTATTGCAAAATTATTTCCGAGAAAAACATTACACTGTAACTGACCACAACAGAGTTTAGATAGCAATAAATGTAATTATTCTTTAGTTCTGTCTTTCACTTACGCCTCTAAAGGCTGGTCTGTGTCTCTAAACTTGACTATATCTCAAATTTCACATAATGGATGTGTTCTGGGAACACTGAAAAGCTGAATAGATCCATAATTAAAGTATAAAAGAGGACTCAGTATTTAAAGAAACTTGCAACTAATATAACACTGCGTATAATGTATGCTAGTTTACATTACTATTTTACACTAATATAACACCTCAATATGAAAATAAAAAGGAACTGGTTCTTCTATGTGAAGACTCAATGACAAACTAAAAAAAGTAAATAAATAAATAAAATTTCTGGTGAAGCATACTTTTATATAAATAATCAGCTCTTATCTGTTTTTAAATTTGGTTTTTTAAAGTATAAAAGGTTGCTAAATTTTACCATACCTTTTGCCATATTTTTTTAATATTATAGACTTTCATATGTATCCAAATTCATTGTATCCAAATTTCATCCTTGTATCCAAATTCCATTCCCATCTCCAAGACACTGGTCTAAGTTTATGTCACAGTTTCTGATTTCTAAGGTCCTATTGGGTGTTATTAGGTAGTAAGAGGCCAGAGTAAGCAAATCAGACATGGAAATGAGGCTAGTTTAATCTCTGGTGTTTCCAGGTATATTAAAAAACTGATAAAGCAAAATACATTCTCTGTTTCATTTACCTCAGATTGTAATATATTAGCTACAATGTACAATAAAAGATAGAAATATATAGCCATGAATGATTAAAATACACCAAATACCTCTAGCATTATCAATGCAGTAATTAAACTCATTTGCAAGTATAAATCTGAGCCCCCTAAATCTTCCATTTTTCAATGGAATCTTGAAAATCTTCCATTTTTTCCTTTTTTCAAACAAAAAAGGAAAAAATGGCTCTCTCTTTTAAGCTACGAATTCATAAATAAATGACAATAATCAAGGCTGTTAGCATACAGCAGTTTCCACGTACCCTGGCACTTTGTCGGTTCACTTTTTTCTCTTCATCAGGAAGTGGAGGCATTGGGTATGGGTATTTTCTGCTGGAGGCAATAGACCCAGTTGATGAAGAGGGAGACTTGGCAGGAGACAGAGTCCTGAGACGTTGAGAACACATGGCATAAATATTATGTGACTGCTTAACATCTCTTCCAAATATGTGAAAAGTGGGTTCAGAACAAACCCTCTGATTCCTATTTTCATAGGCCACTAATACAAAGGTCTAACTACTGGGAGGTTCTCTGTCCTTCACAACACTGGAATGCTGGAATTTTATCTTCCTAAGGTCATAACTGCAATGGATTGTTCAAATGTTAGCACAAGAACCAGACTCTTCAATTAGAAAGCCAATAATGACATTTCCTATTCAAATAGATAAAAAGCTAAAATGGAGAAGGGATAAAAATGATTCTAAGAGCTCATAATGGTAAATTAAGTGTATGACATGTTAATATTCTGCCTTATTTTTACCATTTAATGTAAAAAAGTTTTAGTACGATAATTTCAATTATATTTTTAAGATCTGAAAATATAATACAATTGATACATTTATTAGTTGCTAAGTCACACACCAGTTCACACAAAACTCATGCATTCAGAGGCCAGTGTGTTAGTTGTGAAAGAACAAAGGCAAATACAGGGGTTTTAATAATAAATTAGTAAACATGCAAGCAGTAAGGAGTGCAGAGTTCCAGCCAAACAAAGAGTCTGATGAGAACATACAAAAATGGTCTGATTAGTCCCTACAATCAGTATTTCTGTATAGGGGAGGATTCTGTGCCATCGAAGTAGATCTTGATGACGCATGTAGGGTCCAACGGCCCTGTCAGTAAGGCAGCTACGCCTTATTGACTGGAATGTTACTGAAACTAAAACAAAACACAACAAACCCCCTCCCTATTTAGATAACCTCTCCATCCTGAAGGCATCCCATAGGAATATGAATTAATGTGTAAGCTGTGGTGTATTACACTGTTCTTGATTCTGCACCTGTAGTGGCAATATTTGTGAGGAGGCTGAGCTCATGGTAAGAGCCCACATCTGTTATCTTGTCCTTGAAGTGAAAAACAAACAAAACAAAACAAAACAAAAGAAAGTTTTTTTTTCACTCACACCACATCAATGGGAAATAGGTGTGTTCATTTCAGCAGTACCTACCCATTCACAAATGTTACCACTACACATCTGTGACTGCTTCATTCCCCGGGCAAGGTGGCTAGGGAGTCACAGAGAGGAAGTGGTCACTTCCTGCAGGGGTCCTTATCGCCAGGGTGGAGCTCATCCACTGGGAGTGTTGGCAGCAGGGGGGCGGGGGGGGGGGGGGGGCACGCTGGGCAGGGGCAGAGCTAATGCACTGCATGCAACAGCTTCAAGAGGTCTCTTTTTTCCCCCTTATTTTAAATTTTGGTTCCCATCCATATGTTATGCTTTGCTCTAGTTCTCCTGTGGTTTTCACCCAACTAAAGCTAAGGTTAGAAAATACTTTTTCCTATAAGCCCTGAGATCCAATCGAACGTTCTTGCTCAATTTTAAGACTCAGGAGTGGCTTAATTGGCTTTTAATCTGTAACTCTTAACACTTCCTCTATTTTTGGAAAATGTCTAGGACCACTTCTTAGCACGACCGTTAGACTATTACAGATACTTGACTTCTCTTGTGATGAGGCTCTCCACTACGGAGCCAATGGGTAAAACTAAGAATGTAAGTACTTCAGATCCTCCATGGGACTATTAAAGCAGCAGACTACTGCAGATTTTTCTATTCAGAAATTAAGGATGTTTTTAACTTTAAGGAAACATTTCTAAATGACTATGACTTCTGGGAAACAAACTCAGTTTGTGTAGAATGAGGATAAACTTTTGTATTTAGATTTAAATACATCTTTCTAAAACAAGGGATAGTAATTAAGATTTTTAGCCTCATCATTAGTGGTTAAGACGTCCAAGTTCAGGAAAGCTAGTCAGGTACACCAACAAAGAACTAAATCTTGTTTACTTTAGGGGATCATGCAATATGAGGCTTCTTTTTAATTTGCCACAGTGTGTATGTATCCCTAGCATAAGCTGTTGGCTTAGAGCTTCCCAGACACGCCAGCCATTCACCTGGCCATGAGTCCAAATGACCAGTTCTGCACGCGTACCAGGCCATTCCAATGAGGGGTGCTGTCTAGCCTTTCCTCGAAATATTTTCACATGGTTAAATCCAATGAATGAAAACAAAAGCAGGAGATATTCTCCTGACCACCCCCTGCCCCACCAAGAAATTTGCACATATACTATGTCTCCCATGAATACACCAGTTAGCCAGTTCGACTGAGCCTGAGGGGAAGAGAAGGCAGGCAAGGTGGTTTTAGTACGGAGGAAGGGCAACCTGTCCTGGAGGTTGGGTGGTGTGTGACAGCATAAACAGGGATTATCTCGAGGGGGTGTTGAGCCTGAGAATGGGAGTCAGAAAAAGAGCAGAGAACAAGGCAAGGTAAATCAGTTTAGGGAAATACAAATAAACTAAAATTTGGTCACAAATGTCAGAGTCATTTCTTCAAAAGTGTCTCCGAGCTCTTTCCTGACCCTGGCTACTTGCCTGCTAGTTCCAAACTGGGTTTCAGTGAAAGCCAGGCACTGGCCCAGCTCATTCACTCACACAGTAATCCTTGAACAAATGTGAACCATTGCCATTACAGCACTTATAACAAGGAAGGTGTGCCTGTGGGCCAATGGACTGTGGTCTATCCTGGGGCTACAAGAGCCTTGCTGAGTTTGCCTTTTGGAGACATGCCTGGAAGGCCAAGCTCAGCTCCGTTCTGCCCCCCAGAAGTGTTCTGAAACCAGGCCAGTCACACTTGAGAGGCACAGGTCCCCCTTCCTCGCTTATCTGGGTTCAGGTACCTAATCCAGAAGGATTTATAGTGTCATAGGATAGGATTTAAGTAGCCCATATCCACTCCACTATTCTTAAGTAATTACAGCGAAGTAGAAAGGAATAGGGGTGTCTGGGTGCCTCAGTGGGTTAAGCCTCTGCCTTCGGCTCAGGTCATGGTCTCAGGGTCCTGGAATCGAGCCCCGCGTCGGGCTCTCTGCTCAGCGGGGAGCCTGCTTCCCTTCCTCTCTCTCTGCCTGCCTCTCTGCCTACTTGTGATCTCTGTCAAATGAATAAATAAAATCTTAAAAGCAAAGAAAAGAAAGGAATTTGGCATATGGAATTTGGAATTTGAGATATGGAATTTGGGCATATGCAAAGGATTTTGGAGTCCAGAGCCAAGCTGGTAATTCTGGTTCTGACACTTACTAGCTGTGCCACCCTGAGTTACTCTGTGTGCCTCAGTTTCCTCCATCCGTAGAATAGGAATAAGAATGCCTACAACTCACAAGGTGGTGAGAAATAAAGGTACATAGGAGGCACTCAATCCAGGACAGTTATTAGTCATTGCTTTTTAGGGTAACTACATTTTCCATAAGGTCATGGAAGTGGGACTCAACAACCTGATGGAGAGAGTAATCAAATGCCTAATACTCAAGAGGACGCTGAGTACTGAGCTTATAATGCACTGTCACCAACTGCCCCCAAGACTGAGGTGTGGGGACATAAGGCTCTTGCCCTGCTTGATGCGCATATATGCTGGCAATCATTCGAGCAACCACTGTCCAATCCAGAACGGGTAAGGGAGCAAAGCAGAGGCACTATGATCACTCCAAACCTTTCGGCATTCGCTTTGCTCTTCGCAGTGAGGGAGATATAATATTTTAAACGCTGGGCTATACTTTGGTCCAGACTGCTACAGTCACTAAGTCCCCACTGCATTCTGATAAGGAGGCCCCAAACCCCACACCATATGGACGATTAATAAAATGGCCTTTGCCCTCACTGGTGGTTTTGGCAGGAGAGGTAATCCTGAACAACCTGGTGGCTGATGTGGCAGGTCTGAGCTGGAGCAGAGGGCTGGCAAAGCATAAGCCAAGGTGTGGAGACCCTCTGGGCCTCCTGTTTAAGGACCAGCTTGGATGAAGGGGCAGATGAAATTCTGTTGTGTGAGAATCACTGTCTTTCACAGAAACTGTGTGTCGGTTTTCAAGTCTCACCCACATCATCACCCTGATTGATCCTAAAGTGACAGTTGCATTACAAACTTCCAGTGAATTCTGTCTAGCCTTTAAATACAAAGGTGGACTGGAATAATTCATTCTGATGTGACTACCCACTGTGGGAACAGACATCTCATACTAAAAAAGAGGAGATAAAGGAACTCTCTAAAATTGCCCTTGCAGCTTTGCGCGTGCAACCGGGGGTGCTAAAGCATTTCCCCATTCAAACTGCGTTTAGTCATGCAGCTTCTGGGCAGACCTGGGTGCTGATTTTAAGAAATGTGAACTCTTCTCTGGGAGCCACATGAACTGCTCAGCTGACCCAGGGGAGGCGAAACAACTCTTCCGGGGTACCATTTCACAAATCATTGGTGCAAAAAGATGCTAATTCCATTGAGGTATGAAAGCCCTTGCCCCTATGGGGCCAAAGTCATCCTGTTTTGGTTTGATGGCTGATACGAATTACAATCTGCCCACAAGCCTGAGGAAGGTAGATAGGAGCAACAGGACTGCAGGTGAGCCAAGATTCCAAATAACATTCAAAATAATCTTACCTGTCTTCCTGACGTTGGCCATCTTGAGAGCTACAGGTGAGGGTGGGATGTTTGAATGTGAGTGTATGTGTATGAGGCTCAGTGTGGGGAAGTGACAGAAGCAGGGGAACAGGGCAGGAGGGAAAGATGGGGTATAGAAGCAGGATATATTGTTGTGAGCAGGCAGGGTTATGCTTTCCTTAGGGCATATGCAAATGTATGGATCAAATTAAGATGCAAGTAGGTCTAATCATTTTCTCAAACTATACATGTCTGAACTAAATGGTACACTGGAAGAGAAAGTCCACCTTAGATGGGTGCTGAGAGTCAAGTACGTATGCATATTTTGGTATCTGTTATATGCTGACCCGAGTCATAGCAAAAGTAATCTGAAAGCCTATTCTGTTCAGAAGAGGTCTTAACGGAGTCCGTATTTCTTCTTTACCTTAGCTGTCCACAAAGCAGTCTTAAATAAACTGGACATTTACCTCTAGGAAATCACTTTGATTTTACAAAGAGTGAAAAAATGCCATTAAGAGCTCTTGGAAATTTTCTCTGACCTCTAAAGTCAGACTGAGCTACAGTGGACTGAGTAAATTCTAGAGTTTCTAAAATGTAAGGATACTCGGTCTGCTCTTCTGTGAATCAAGAACATGTTTTCTATCTGCTTCCTGATCTGGGTGAAGTGTGAGACAACAACCGTCTTCCTAGCATAAAAAATTCCTCAGATGTTTTGTTGAGAATCGGTGAAACATTTCTCAGCACAGTCCTTGTTTGGAGGTGAATGCTTGTACTGAATGAATAAAACCCAAACTCATCTGATCCCACCCTCCTGTGGTCAAGGTTTCTTTGGTTGTCTTAAGTTCCATTAAATCACTGTTTTTACTTGAAGTAAAATTCTGCTATATTTCGTTTGGTTTATTTTCATGTTTTCCCTTAAGTTTTAGTATGCACTATGCACTCTTAAAGCAGGAAGTAGGAAAAATGCACTATAAAACTGCTAATTTCTAGAAATTAAATTGTTCAGGTTAATAGTGCTTCTTTATTAGTGGAAAGTATGTTTCATGCCCATAGAACACTACATAGCATAAAATGAAGAGAAAGCTACTAAAAAGCTCAAGATGGTGATGGGGGCATGCACTAAATGGTAAGTAACCCTTTCAAATGGCTTCATTTGAAACATTCAGAAAAGAACTAGACTTGCTCAGGAAGCCAGAAACAGAGATCAAAAGGTAGCAAATAAACAAGGACCCTTTCCACCTATGGGAACTTGTATTTGGGAGATACAAGATAGAGAGCCAGTCACACTACAGTATTTGTATGTGCTGGGAGAGTTTGAAAAGGATATAAAATTAATTTATAAAATACCTAAAGTATGGTCCTTCAGTGTTTTTATTCACATCTTCTACCCACTTAGCTACATTATAGTCTCTTTTGAACCATGGGTTTAAATACCTGCAGAAAGCAATGGAAGGAACAAAGAAAGCAGAACAAGATAGAAAATCTGAAAATACACAGCACAAGCTTAGCAAGGATGTTCTTCACCCTCCAAATGCAAGTGACTATGGCAAATAAACCAGGATGGAGGCTGGGGGTTATGCGGCAGTCTGTACAGTGACATGAGAATCAACTCAGCTGCAACAAGGCTCGAGGCATTCGAGAACGTATTCAACAGTTCAGGGAAAGCCTTGCCAGTGGTTTCCCCAAGGGAATCAGAAGCTGTCTTCCAATCACAGTACTGTCAGAGATCCCATTCACCCACCTCCACAGTGGCTTTTTCCAGGCCACCTCTCATTTGGCTCCTTGGTTTTCAAATGATAACGATGCTTTTTGAGAATATTCAGATGGCTGCAATTCCAACCTGGTGTTTGGGTATATAACACCCCAAGAACAATTAAAAGGAGAATGTTCTCTTTCCAATATGAAAAAAAAATATATATATATATAATACTTTACATGGCTTCTGTCTTACTCCAGATAGCAGGCCCTAAACTGGAGTTCACAAGAAAGGTGCTCCAGTTGGCTCTATAAAGAGCAGAAAGGGTCCTGCTATTCTGATCCCGGAGCCCTCACACATATTAAGTGTGGGCCAAAAAGGCCTCCAGGATCTTCAGGTTGGGCTCAGCAACTTAGCTGTAGCTGCAATATTCCTTCTTCCTCCTATGCACTCCAGACTAATGTATTCGTGGTTCCATTAGGAAATGGACCTCAGAAGTTGCCTTCTGAATGTCTGGTCATGAATTATGTGAGTGACTGCCAGAGGATACGAATGACTTTCATTAGCATTTCCCTGATGGATCTGGCAAAGTCTCCATTGGAATTACTGCGCAAAAGAAAATTTAAAAGATGGTAAATTGGGAGAGCAAGTTGCTGGTTTTTGTTTTTTGTTGTTTTTTTTTTCCCCCCAGAGTTTCCTTTGATTTGAACCCAGGGAGCCAAGCAAAAACATCGCCTTTCAGAATGTGCTCTTGTAAAATAAACATAGATTCAACAAATCCAGTGTTGGAACAATTTGGAGATTTTCCTGAATTTTCTCTTTTAAAAAGTAACTTCTAGAGACACTATAGATAACGAGGATACAAGCTCTATCAAACTTTCCAAGTTATTCCGAAAGAAACCAGGGGAAAGATAGAATATGCTATTCGTTTGCGGTTAAACTTTGCTTCTTTCCACTGTATTTGGTTTTAGTTTGTAAATACATTTAAATCATGACCACATTTTCAGTTATAGAAACAAAATTAGGTTACTTTTTCCATAGCCCTTTCCCTCCTTTTTAGCTATAACCAATGAAGTTCCCTCCTAAGAGAAGGGTTTGGTTGATTTTTATGTCGGTAAGACCATTTTTGCTAAGACAGTGTCTCCTGCCCCGGGAACAACTCACACTAGTTTTGCCTTTAGCCACAATCATTGCCAACTTGCACTTTTCACAGAGATAGCCAATTAAAACTTGCATAAAAATCTCCACTGAGACTTTGAACAAAAAGAAAAAGTCAAAAAGCAAGTGCAGCCACAGATGAAGGCTAGTGAATGCTCTGGCCTGGGGAACACGGGAGAAAAAGCCCATGCAGCTGTTATCAGGTGAAACATAGCCACACAGCAGACTGAGTCACCCACAGGCAGCTTCCAGGAGGAGACGGGGGTTCCTTTCACTGACAATCTTGGGAGCTCAAAGGGCTGACGCCATGGCTCTTCCATGAAACCTACAGCCGCATGGCTTGGCTTGCATGTGATGGACCTTTCCCTCCATTTCGGGGAACATCTCAGAAGGCTGTGATCATTTCACTAGAGGTCACTGAAGAGAGCTCTCAGAGGTTGTTCCTTCTGGGGCTCTGCCCGTGAAAGTGTCTTCACAGGGAGCATCCTAGCATCTCTAGGTGGTGGTGGCGGAAGTGATGGGATTTTATCAAACTGCTGTAAACCCGCCTATGTGGCCTGACTTGGCTTATAGCGCAACATGCAAAAAAAAAAAAAAAAAAAAAAAAAAAATGCGTTAGACAGGGGAGGAGAGCTCTTTGTGTTCTCCAGGATGGAAAGGCAGAGGAAAATTAGCTGGTGCTGGCTGGACCAAGACCATGTCCAAGCAGACGCTGGGGGTCAGTCAAAGATCAAATGACCCTGTTCTCAGCCAAGGAAGGGACTAGGGGGGAGATTAAGTGGCAGCCCAGAATGAAGGGGCAGGTGGAGACTGACCTGTGATCCAGACTCCCTGTCTGGGGGCTGTCAGAGCCCCCGAGGCTTATGCCTTGGGATGGGACTGTCTGGGCGAGGGAGTGCCCAGGCTCAGGTGCTTGGGGCTCCCTCCTGTAAAAACACAATATATAATACAAAGTCTAAGCCAAAACCTTTTTCACATCATGTACAACAGTGAGGAAGATGCAAAAACTTTGAGTGGAAAAACAATACAATAAACAAGGACATTATATGTTGTTAATTAGCCAAGTATGCATTTGTGGTGAGAGTTTTAATTCATGTCCTGATGTTTCATCATCCTTTGGGATGATGGGTACTAAAGGGGATGTTGAAATCATGGACTCAGATGATACCTTTTACTCTAAAAAATATAAAAAATATATGTCTGTCTGTGGTCATTCTGTTCCTCTTATAGTCCCACAAATTATAATGTTATATCAGAAGCAAAAGGGATTATTTAGCCAATATGGAAAGCATAAAAAAAGACTGTCAACATACCTCCTGATATGTTATATATTAGGATTCTTTTCAAGGAAAAAAAATAAGTATATAATGCCCATACAATAAGGTATGTGAGAATAGTGGCCAACCTCACAGACTTGGTTCCATTTAATTAACATGAGTCATGTAACCCACATCTGCAAAGTCTGAAAAATCTGAGGGAGTCCTTAACACTTCTTACTCACAAAGATGATTCCACTATGACATCTTATTAAATATTACAGTGTTATCTCACAGCCAAGAGATTCCTTGAGGGCTAGCTAGTATTATAATTTTTATTATGATATGAGTGGGAGTTTTACAGAAAAGTTTTAAAAAGTAAGTGACCATGCTAGAAAATACTGTATGAATCTTGCTAAACACCAAGTGCTGTTTGGGTCAATACATAGCTTTAACATAATGTTGGTTTATTTTCATTCAAGAGTTTTCAAAGCCTTATTCTAGGAAATGCTGTTAAAATGCTAATCAGTACACAAAGGAAGTTCTGAAGAATGTTTTGCAGTTTTATCTGTATTCTTGTGAGCAACTGAGATGAGCTGAGGCGCTCTTTACCAGGTGACCTCATGCAAAAGGAATCAAAGGACATTCCAAGAGTTTATCTACAATGAGCCCTAAAGCATCAAAGCGCTTTGGGAATGTATAAGATAAACTCTAACAGATTAGTCATTTATGATGGAGTTCTATGATGCCATTCTGGACCATGCAAGGGTATCACTGAAACCTATCTATTGCTTCTAAAAATAAAGTATCCTCTAGCAAACTTTTGACAAGCCACTTACAAGACAATACCATCAGCAGGAGGGTCCAAATTTCAGGGCACTGTTTTTATTCCTGGACTGAAAAAGGCAGGGTATATGATGGAAAAGCTAACATAAGTTTCTATAAGCGGTTAACAAACACCTGCTCATTCAGATTTTTTTTTTAAAGTATCAAGGCATGAAGAGGCAATAGTGATCCTGAAAACAATAACTAGCACTGCAGTGAGAAAGGAGTTAAAAAAAAAAAAAAAAAAGGTTTAGATGGGTCAAAAAAGTATGGTTAATTAAAGCCTGGTGATAATGAGGGTGTGTTTGATTCCTTAACGTGAGATAAAGGTTTGAGGAAGCTTGGTCTTGTTGTACTTTCTTAAGTGAAGAAACAACAAACCAAAAAAAAGTGCATGGTGTTTACCTCATTAGAAATAACTTTAAATGTAATTTCTGATCCCACCCCCTCCCTCTTGCCTTGGCTTAAAAAAAAAAATGTGTGGCTATCATTTAAAACAGATAGTGTTGCATTTAGTGACAATGATTCCGTTAAAGAGCAAGTTTTGGTAAGTGCCCTTTTAAATGTCCTCAGAAGGAAGATTTAAAAGGGAATCCGTATTCCATTAGTCTGAGAGAATGCTTAGATTGCAGCCATGAAGCCCTCCGAGCGGTGGTTTCCCACTGTGAGCAGTCTCATGCTCTAGGACAGTGGGAATTGTTCCCTGATGCTTCTAGGCTGTGTGAATATTGGGAAGAGGAAAGGTGACCCCTCCGAAATGGCTGGACCCCGGGTGATGAGAAGAAAGGAATGTTATCAAAATTCCCTTCAAAAGGAACCAAAACACCACATGGCAGGTTACTGGAGGAAAAAGCCTGCAGCGAGAGTGGGGACCCCCGCTATCAGTGAATATTGGTTTGGGCACAGTTGCGGAGATGCCTATGTAAAAGAGAAAAGCCATGGTTAATTTTAAAACCGCAAAAAAAGAATTAAAAAGACAAAACCAAGACCAGAGGCATGGTTTACAGTTCTTTGATGATTTCGTTAATTAACTCTGCGCACTGATTGCACAGGACCTTGGAATGCCTTTTTCCATTAGAGGTTTAGACTTACTCAGTTGAATTAGACCGAGGTCTAAATCTTTTGCCTCTGATTTTCTTTCTGTTGCCTCCCAGGTTACCTGAAAAAGACGGTTTACGGCTAGATTTGAATATAAATAAACAACTGTCCTATGTGTAATCACAGGGTATTTCAAGTGGTGTAATTCACAGCCAGCCCCTCCCAGAACATAGGGCTGTATAGCACTGTACAGCCTTCCCTCACCCTGGTCCTACTGAATCCCATCATTTCCAATCCAAGAAAAAAGAAAGAAATCATAATAAATGCCCTCTTCTCTGTTGGGAAAAGTACAGAGCGTACATGAAAGACAAATCTTTACAACCAAGAACCACAAGACAGAATCTGGGTCCTGCAAAGAGACGCACTAGCTGCTCAGAATGCCGCCCTATACCTTGCCAAGAATTACTTCGAGGTCGTCCGTTTTCACAGATGTCTGAAATATGTTTTGTGTCTGGAATCCTTTCACTCCAAGAATGAGAAAGCCCATTTGACCTGAAATGGAAAATGTGTATATACTGTTCAAAAATATAATCAAGTGAACTTAGTTTTAAAATCAGTAAGCAAAATTTCTAAGCATTACTACGCATTAAATAAATCAAGAAAGAAAAAAATCTGAAATGAAAGAATGAAGAGAACATGAACGTCTTCATGAAGAAGGCAGAATTACACAACATTCAATTTAAGAAAAGTCAAATACAATGGAACCCCATTACAATAGTTTACAATGGAAAAGTATCAGCACACCATGCAAGCCAATTACATTCCCAACAACCACGGACAGCAAATTCACTTCATAGTTCAGTTATATTACCCAAGCAGAAGAGTTATAATGGGGTCCCACTATAGATGTTTCTTAATTGTAAAGCAATGGTTTTCATTCAAATATTATGAGAACATGGACTTCCAAGAGATTTCTTTAAGATCTGTTCAATTGAAATTGCTCAACCTTCATCAAAGTAATATTTAGGCTTTCTTAAGCAATAAAACTATTTTCTGAGAATTGGCATTTTCTCCACAAATACCTCCCCCTGCCCCCGACCAAATGTAGTACTCTTAGTTAATTGCCCAATAACCGAACTGAATCAAATGTTTATCATGGAAATATCTCTCACAAAGCCCATGTACCATTAAGCCCATACACTATGTGTGTCCTACCATCTTAAATAAATTGTCTATGAGAAGCAAAACTTACACACCTACCTGTACCACATAAGAAAAAGTATTTTGACAAACTACACGTATTTAGAAGAAGTCACATAATTTGATACCATTTTTAACTACTTAAAAGTCATAACCCACTCTTCTAGTATCTGGGAATTATCCTAATCGGTATTTTAAGTTCTTCTTGAGGTACTTTAGAAAATAGCACTATATTTAAAATCTTTTCCACACATTCCAGTTGATCGCTAATAATATCTACTCTAAAAGGAGCCTTCTATTGATGAAGGAAAATAAATGTAACTCAGCACAGTTATTACACATTAATTCCCCAGATTAGGAGTTTTACAACATAATTCTCTGATTAAAGAATGAATCCTATTTTGTCCAGTAGGACAAAAGAAATTCTGCTGGAATCCACTGATTTCTCTACCTCTTTACCATGTTATTTAATTTAAAATTAAATATTTGACCAAGAAAATATTTATATACGGAATTTAGATAAACCTTATTCTCTTAGCCAAAAAAAACCCAATAAAAAGAATAAAAATTTTTGAATATTCTTCTATAGATCTGTACTCCTTGTGCAAAAACTAATATTTTTATTTTTGCTCTATACTATGTTAATCCAAGTAAAAACAATCCTTCATGCTTAAGACAGTTCCACATAAAGAAGAGTTCCCAGATCTACTGATTCTTTCCTTCCTTTGTGATTGCTTACAGAGTGAGATCCATTGCGGAATTTTTACAGATGATTCACTCTATATAGAATTCCAGAAGAGATCACGTTTCTTCTGAATAAACTAAAAATTCCTCTCCAGTCTCCAAAGTGCCTGCTGTGCCCAAAGCCATGTACTAGGCTACCAAATCTTTTTTTTTCTATACATTACCCCCCTTAACCAATTTTAAAGAAACTCTTCCACAGGAACATCTTAGCGTTCTTCAACGTGAATGTAGGCCTCATTTCCTAAAACATTCCAACTATTTATTTCTTCTACCAGTTTATTTTATTAAGCGATTATAAAGCATGCAGAATTTTAACTGGTCTTATACACCTTAAGATCTTGGAGCAAGAATATAACATCAAAGTTTAAGACATATAAATAATGTATTAACCCCACTTATCCTATTACAAAACCCAGGCAAATACTAAATATACTTAATTTGGCAACTGAGCTCTAAATGAGAAAGTCTAGAAATAATCATTCCAGGAATAAAAGGCAAAATCATAATATTCAAATATATGATTCACAGAGAAGCGATCTTTTTTTCACAGCAAGCTTAGCTTTGGTATATTTAAAATTTAAAAATATTCAACGCGGTATTTATAGTACCAATTTAACAACTGCTTTACTGAAGCATGACAGTAACCTTTTTCTTTGACTACCCAACATGACATAAAGCTCACCATTTAAAATATTATAAAACACTATGTATTGTTTCTTAAGCCATATATAAGAGCAAGATTGAAAAACCCTAGAATTTCTCTCTAGATTTAGGATTGTTATCCGTTTAGTTTAGTTTTGGTTCAATTTCCGGCCTGATTTGCTTAACAAGTGGTTCTGAGCATATGGCATTTGGAAGCGCAGTAATCAAAGAACAAAGGATACTATTTTTTAACATTCAAGAAAGAAGGAAGAAGTAATCAAACCTGCTGCAAAATAATGAAATGTTCTGACTAATGGAATAATGTGTGATGGAACAGGTAGAAATCTGAAAATGCGACAGAAAAGCAGACCTCTTCTTAGAACTAGATGCTGAGTTTGTGCTGACTCCGGGAGCAATGTCGCTATAAAAAGAGTCACCATCTCCAGGCTTTTTTACATAATCTCCCTGGGGTAACTGTCTAAGGCATAATAAACATTTCAGAGTCAGAAAACAAGACACACACATGAACACAGACATATACAAATATTATTTTAGGAAAAAAGAGGTAGGGATAATGATCTACATGAATCAAATCTATAACAACACGTAAGATTATTAATAAATGTGACAAGTTACAGTCATTCTAACTGTAGAGGTCAGAAATGCAATCACTGAAGTCTATACAGTCTGGATGAATAAAGCCTTGCTTCAGGGGAAAAATATGGAAAGATGAGGGTTTTTTTTGTTGTAACTTTATTATACTTGGAGATGTTGACCGAAGTTGTTGTCTTTGAAAAAAAAAAAAAAAAATGGTGCTAAAGGAAACATGTTGGGACAGAGTCCTTGCCCCAGATAAGGCATAGTTTTTTTCACTGTGGCCAATAAAATATTCATGATTTCTAAACATATATAATGTAACCTTAAGACCAGTTAAGTCTTAAAATAACTGAGTGATTTCTAAGCCATTTTCTATAATTTAATCCAAATAAATTCTTATTAGCGTAATCTGTTCAATCTGGAGCCTCACTGTTCATTTAGGAGAAATAGGAAGAAACTAAAAGAGATTCCAACACCAATCAATAAACGTAACTCTATAGCTGCATGATAGAATATGTAAAAGGAGATAATTCTGCAAGAGGAAGAAGGGGTTGAAAAATAAATGAATTCTTGTTGAGACTATAGGGGGAGATACTTATAGGTAGTTGGTGGATAACCTCGGTTCTCTATCTCCACTATAGAAGGAACACAACAAAGGAAGATCTGTTTAATCTGAACTGCTGTGGACCCTGCTTGCTCTGATTTTGAATTAACTAAGATTGGAACAGATTTTTATTACTTTTCCCAAGGGAGAAGGGTAGAAAACTCTAGAATGGACCACCTAGTCAGCCTCAAGAGCTAATATGATCATCTGCCAATGCCTGGCCTCCAAACAGTCACCTGCATCCAAAATTTGATTCAGTTCCATTTGGTACCGTTGTGGGAGGCGCTGGATTGAGAATTATAAACAGGGTTATACTTCAATAGGTCTCCAACAAAGGCCAAATTTGCCAACTCCTTTTTCTACTTTGTTTTCCTGTTTACCTTGGTTACTTGCTGATGCTAAATTCTATCTTAAAAAATGCCAAACATGTTTGCTTTCTTGTACCAATTCCCATTCCGTTTGAAATCTTGACAACACTTGGTTGTTCGTTCTTTTGAATGATTTGAATACCTCTCTCATATTATTTCAATCCTATATACTCACACTTTTCCACAAATCTAAAAAAATTTTCAACCCATAGGAAGCACATATATTAACTTGTGTGATCCTCCCCTTTGAAGCAAGTCAAAGTTCTCATTAGATTTGTAAGACTAATTTTACCTAGAATTCTGTGATACATGTTCTTGAAAATATTTTTAACCCTTTAAGTAGCTTCAGCTCATAACTGTAACTTTTTTCTTTTTCACAGTATATTATGAAACATTTTATACAAAAATACAATTTCCCCATATTCATAGTGTTAATAATACAGGACGAATGATACATATTGTTATGCAAGAGATCTTTAATCTCTGGAATCACATTTTCTGCCTTGCCTCCTGTGAGTAAAATGTTCTGTCATGCTTGAAAAAAAAAAATGATCTCAAGAAACTCAAGAGTTCTGTATGTCACCTCAGGGTGGAAACTTTCTTTTTGGATCATATTAATATTTATAAATGAATCCCAGAGAATATCCCATCAACATCAATTTCCAACAATAATCTTTATGGTTAACAAATCATTTTTCTCATCATTACCTTTAGTAATACTCTGTATAAGCTGATAAGATGTGCCTCACTAAATTCAAATAAAATAAAGACAAATTCCAACTACATTTGACCTTTCCCATTAATCTGTCACCCAAATTATCTTTTCATTACATGGTTCTGGCATTCAGGAATTTACCAAGGGCTCCCTTGGCTGATGCTGCAGGCTTAAATGGACTACCTCTCATGACAGATGGGCTTAGTTTTGTTGTTGGTTTGGTTTTTTTAAAGTCTCCCCATTTTACCACTCCTTCAGTGTAATTTCTCTGCAGTGCATGGTCACCTTTCACACAATGAACAAAAATTCTAAACGTCAAATATATCATAAACTGTGGGCTTCAGTCAAAGGGTTAGAAGGGAGTTTAAGTTCAATGAACTTCTGGGGCATGGCCTTATTTTTATTGTGATGGGCAGATTAGATTCTTAGCTATTTCTATTAGGAAGACTCCAAAACACAGAAAAGACTCTGTATTCCCCTTAAAATCCCATAAGGAATGCATGTAATGCATATTTCTTTACACAGTAAGTGAATAACAATGTTAATGACAGAGTAAGAATTTTGTGAAAGATCTCTTAAGAATAGTATTTAACATTCTTCACTGTCGAGAAACTTCTTTTTTCAATATCCATTGCAGATTACAACAAATTTCTCTCTTCTTGTGTAACCTTTAGTGAAGATAGAGAATATCAGGTCCCCATGATCAATAAAATTTCATCATTTGTTACATAAGATCATAAATGATTAACTAAATAATTCCTTAAATTTTTTGAATTAAATTTATTTTTCTAGTCCTTATGGCTTTCTTCTTAAATTTTGCTGGTCTCATGGAGTTTTGAATCATAAAGTGATTACTACATTAGGTGGCCTGACTAGTGCCAAGTTTTGTCATGGGATAATTCCTTCATATTTCCCATATTATATGCAAATATTACAGATATGCACATGATTTTTAAAAATAAATAATGACTAAAACAAAAGCTTATCTAACTAAATTCTTTTTCCTCAGAAAGGAACCCTGTTATGAGGGCAGTCTGGTCTTTCCTTAAAAGGTCCACTAAACCATAATATTTAACTTTGATCTTTACACAGACTCAAAATGAGAATGCAATGAAAAAACTTTAATTAAGTCCTAACCTTAATGCTGAAGGAGGCATTTCTCCAATGCTTTTGTTTGTGTCTGGGCTGTCTGATATTAGAATTGTTACTTTAGTGTTTTAAGAAATATTGCATAATGTGTACCAAGTCACACTGACAGATGCATATCACTTAAATAATAATAATATAAAAACAGAGATAGGCTTGAAAAAAAGGAGGGAGGAAGGTTCACAAGCAGGAGATAAACTGCCTAAAACAGGTGAGAAAGAAAAGAAATGGGGAAAGGGGTTTCTGTTTAAAGTACAGATCAGGAAGATATGACCTAATTATTTATTCTATTTCACATTAATCATAATGATGTGTGCTCATTTCAGACAAAGGAAGAGAATATTTCAGCTGAGTATGGTGAATGTTTTATAAATCCAAGTTCAAATGAATGTTTGCTTAATCTATTGCTACTTGCAAACCTACCTGAAAACCAAAGTTCAAACTTAGAATTCTTGTTACAAAGTATACAGTTGCTGGGGCGCCTGGCAGGCTCAGTTGGTGGGAGTGTGAGACTCTTGATTTCAGGGTTGTGAGTTAGAGCCCCATAACGGGGTACAGAGATTGCTTAAAAATAAAATCTTAAAAAAACAAACCCACAGAGTATATATACAGTGCTAAATCCTACAACAATTATGATAGCATCAGCTGAAAATAATATGGAAGTCTTCTTCCCTAAAGATTTTAAAGAAAAAGATCTTTAGCCATCCTTCCATCTACGTTGTGTAAAAGAACTCCCCATGGTTCCTAGGTTACATGGTTCTAACCTTCATAAGGTAACACTGGCAGATTTAAAATAATACCGTTCGTGCATGGGGTTCTGTCTCTGTGTCCAGAACAGGGCTCCTGTTTTTATTAAGCAGTTCGTAAACAAAAAGGAAAAAAAGGGTTGGTTTCTTGTCTTTTTGTCAGACTTGCAATTAAACCTATCATGCCAGGTTACCAAGCTCCTTCACAGAATTACTTGCCTGACTTCTCCAATAATTTGAAAGTTATGCCTAATGGCATTTCTAAGACAATATATCATTAATAAGAATCTGATAATTCTTATTATCAGATGGCTATATGTTTAATATGGTCTCGCATTTAGTGTCAGAGCAAACCTTTATGTTTGCCAATACTTGCACCAGGTCGACCAGTAAGTGTGGGCCTCATTCACGAGGACGGATGCTACCTTGCTCTGTGAGGATGACCACATCCTCGTCCTCTGAGTATCAGAGAAACGCAAAGTCTTCAGAGACCACGTATTACGAACTTCCTTTACTATGATGCTTTACAGATTACACAGAACTTTATCTGATTTTAAAGTCATGGAAAATTTAAGTGATTTCCCAAGAAATCATATCCTACAAAGTGAATTTTTGATTCCTTGTCACTTGGTCCTCCCACCATGGAACCTCAAAGGAAAACCTTTAAATTCAAAGACAAAGACAACTCAAAATTCTTATTTCTATTTCCTAGCATCCTTTGGAACTGAACACATCCTTCTGAACATCTGAATATATTTTTATAAGACTACGCATTTCTTAATGCATGTTTTGGTCCATTTGGCCTTTTCAACTACCCTATTACCACTGACATATATTCTCAAAAAGGAAAATCCTGCAGAAGATATTTATACATTTATGACTTGCTGACCTTAAAGTCCATTATTTGCTACTTCTTCATTTTGAGAATTATTCTATAAGTCTAAGACTCATTAGCTATGGACAAGGACAAAAATAAGTAAATATTGCAATGAAATATATCAAAATACATAAAATAAATCTGTCAAAGATGTGACTGCTCTCAAAATATAGACTAGATTCCAAAACAGTAACCAGATTGATCAAATGATGAGTCGATAATGCCAGGAGGCATGAAATTATATCAGACAAATAAAGGAAACTCTTAATGCAAAAAAGTTCTCAACTGTACCTAGGCAGATTCTGAGTTAGAATAAGAAGTTGGTACACAGTTTTGCTTATTAACAATTTTTTGTAGTGTGGTATGTAATCCCTTATTCTGGATCGTACTCTAGGTGAGAATGTGTCTTAGAGCACTGCTTCAGGTTTGCTTATGTTGCTTATATTTGTGACATTTTACTTTCATTTTTATATGTCAGCCATATTAAATCACCTTGTAGCCTTAGCCACTACGGAAATGAGGCTGGGTCATCAATATTTGATCTTATTAGCCTAATTTTGTTTTTCATTGGAGAAAGCCACCTAACTTAGATTTCTGATATGACTGATTAAACTCTATCTAAGAGAAAGCTTAACCAAGTCCAGCTCTTCTCCAGTGATTCTAGACACAAGGGTTTTAAACATGTCAAAAAGAAATCTAGTTGTTTTTAAAACTTAGTTCATTTTGTCTCAGGTTTACTTTTCCCATTAATAACGAGTTAGTTAGTTATCCCAGGACCGGGTGAATATTTCCTAATATCCATGCTAACTGACCAGGATCTTAATTGGTCCCCTATGAGCACATTTATAGAGACTGTAGATACTTAAGGCTAAAGTCTTACAGGAATTTTAAATTACAACATGGAATGAAACAGAAAAGTAAAGTTCAAAATTTTAATTTGTGAAAAAATGAAAGCTGGCTGGGGTGCGAAAAAGTGCATCATGTTTATTACATCTTATTCCTAATCTGTCTGACATTTAATGGAACAGTGGGGACAGTTAAGTAAGTATGAATCTGCACAGATATCTTGAGTAATAACCTAGTATTATATGATGCATAAGACCTGGTCTTCCAGGATATTTTAAATTTTTAGAATCAATAGCTAAAAGCATTAATAATTTTTGGAATGTGAAAAGTGAAGGGGACATCTCAAAATGGGCTAATTTAGATTTAGAAAAAATAGGCATTTTTATAAAAGCACATGAATGCTCTCTATCTCTTTTTATGCTGTTAGTTAAACATAGATTTTAAGGTTATGGTGAAGAGGGTGTCTGACTTTATGGGCTTTACACTAGACACTCTGAGATTCTAATAATGCAAATTATTTCTTTACCTATGCAATTACTTAATCAGAACAAAAATATTTTCTCATGCAGAGGTAAACAGTACCAGGACATTCTCCTGATCCTAACACTGTGTCCATATAAATTTTATCACTTATGAATGGAAGTTACTAACATAACAATAGTAACAAAAAAATAAATAAATTCCTTCAGAAAGTACTAGGCAGTAAGATTGCTAAAAAGATGAAGAAAAGCCAATTAACTAATATAAACACAGGTGATTCCTTAACACAGAGGAAGTTTGTTTTAGATGGAAAAAAATTCATTTCCATATATTACTATAATAGTAGCATAAGTAACTTCTATTATTATGGTACTGTTGGATGAAAGAACCATTAAAATTAAATGATAATACATGTATTTTAAAATAATACATTCCACAGCACCATTATTAAAATTATAGTCTCAAGGTCATGAAAAACAAGACTGCTCAATGATCACAGAAACACAGTCAACATATTTATAACTGCATGTATGAATCCCAAGGATGCTAACAGGATTTAAAGCTTTCAGTTATGTGTTCAGCTTATTCTCATCACATACCTCTGTTCTCGATAATTTCTTTTCATGGACAAGAAGAAAAGGAAAGAGAAGAATTAGTTACCTATGGAAGTATATTCAGGGAGAGCAATAAACATGAAAGTTCTAGCATTCATTGAAAGGACTCCACTAGAGGAGTTTTGAATTGCAAAACATTTTAAAACGAAGAATACAGTCTCTCTCTCTGTCTCACACGCATGCGTGCACACACACACACACACACACAAACACTCTCTCTCTCCTTCATCTTTAAAAGAGACACCAAAAGCTTAGTGACAATATGTTCAAGTAACTACTTTTAACAACATAAATAAGCTTCAGTCATGAAAGAATACCTGTTTTTGCAGTATCAGTTGTACCATATTAAACATGTAGTTAGTAATGCTCTAAAGTCAATCTTATTCAAGTTACTTATATAAATTAACCACTTTCACAGAAATAAAAATCGTAATTCTTTCCTTCTGGAATATATATCCAGAACTAAGGCTCTTCCTAAGAATTTCAAATGGGAAAACATGACTGGACATGGGAACATCTTATTTCATCATGTAGGATATATTAGCGTGAGTTAATTCACAGCTATTAAGGACCTTCTAAGTGATCACGACTTACTGGAACCTTACACTGGAAATGCTTTGTTCAAAGGTTACTGTTTTTCATTTGGCCACACACTAAAACAAATATGAGTTTCGAAACAAACCAATATGAGTTTTATATGAGTTTTAAAACAAACCAATATTAAACAAAATGTGTTCTATAAGGCACCAGTGACTTTTTTTTAAAATTTATTTATTTGTCAGAGAGAGAGAGAGAGCGAGCGAGCGAGCACAAGCAGACAGGCCGACAGAGGCAGAGGGAGAAGCAGGCTCCCCGCTGAGCAAGGAGCCTGATGCGGGACTCGATCCCAGGACGCTGGGATCATGACCTGAGCCGAAGGCAGCTGCTTAACCAACTGAGCCACCCAGGCATCCCAAGGCACCAGTGACTTTTAACTTAACAATTCAAAAGACTTAATTTTTAACTTTCTTATCGTGACCTAATTAAGTGTTAGTATTTTGAAGATATGTTAGAAAGGTCAAGCAATTGAGTAGTGGGTTCCTACCTTCCCAATCAAGGTTAATGTTTCCACGTCAATTTTGTCTGTAGCACCTTCATCTACCTATCTATTCCATGCACCCTGTAAGTATCTTGGTTTAATAATGAGCTCATGAGAGTAGAAGTGCCAATTTGTTACTTATATTTTTCATAGTTGAAACTGTCAGATTGGTCGGGGGGAGGGTGCAGAGAATAAGTCCCAGAGTCTTCCTATTCAGTATGTTTTACTTTTTATCCCCTCCATCTGATTCCCTAGTGGTCCATTGATTCCCTATAAGTATTCCTCATGGCCTATTCCTGCCATTCCCTCACTCCAAGGCTTGGAGAAGGGGTAGAAAGTTTAACTGGAAGCATTAATGAGGAAATGAGTTCTCAGGTCCAAAATCCATTTTTGAATTTCAAATAGAATATGAATTTCATGAATTTAATTCCTGTATTAAAATTTCTACATTCTCATTCTATTCTTAAACATACTGTGAATAATTTTAGTAACACTAAAACTTTAATCATTCAGGTTCAAATTATTTATGAAGAGGATACTGTAGTATGAATAAGATTAGTCTTTTTTCCTTAGTGAATATGCAAAATACATATATTCAGAAATGAAAAAAAACAGTGAAGTATCAAAAGAATTTCATAAAAATAAGAAATGAAATAGAGAATGAAGTACTTTAAATCTAATCATTAAAACAAATGGATACAGGTAATTCCATCAGCAAGAGGAATAAAAGTTTAGATTTCATGTTTTCTGAAAGGTAATTTTTTCCAAGACTGCAAAACTATGAAATACCAATTTGCGTCAGTAGGTGGCAGGAGATCACACATAATAGAACCAATAATTCTGCCCTCCCCTTTCCACATAACCAATGAAAGGAAACCACTGAGCTACCTCAAAAGCTCAAAGCTTGTGATGGCAATTACCACCTAGGTCTTGAATCAGGGAAGCGGAGGAAATAGTGTAACTCCATGATGGGACTAATTCACCTGAGTTGTGAGGGGAGGTCAAATGATAAATACTCAGAAAAGCCTTCCTTTAAGACATGTAATTATAACTCCAAATGTTATGATGAAATCAGCCCATGTAAATAGAAGTATGCAATATAGATAATGGCCTGCACATCAAAGAGGTCCATAGGTATTGAGCATCTATGAGCTGGTACAGGACGAGGTACTCATTTAATCCAGGCAGAGCTTTCCTACTGTGCTGTGCCCTCCTTTGCTGTTCGATGTGTAGTTACCATGTTATGCTAAACTTTACCGTCTGTCTCTGCTGTCCGTGTTACTTGGTGATAAATAGCCTTCCACAAATGCCCCCATGTATTTTAATGCTTTTAGCATACAAAGTATATCCTGGCAGTAAACTTATTGCTCTCTTTTCTGCCAAAGAAACTCTTTCAGGGTTTTGACTTCACAACAAGCAACAGCCACATATAGTTTTAAAGAGATTTCCTTCAATGGAGTTAAGTTTAAGACCATGTCAGGTAATAATAATAATAATGGCACATAGTTACATAGTGCCTAGTCTGTTGAAAGTTTTGGGGTATTTTTGAAGCCTAAAATATTCTAATTCCCAGTCTTTCAGTGAAGTAAGCCAAGCGTATGGGGGGGGGGGGAAGAGATTATAAAATGGGGTAACAGCCAGATTACCTAGAAAATACTGTAGACCTTTCAAGTGGAGAAAAACCTAGGGTCAGGGTACTAAAACATCATCATCAGAGATCAGCAGCACGATGATTTTAAGCTGAAATCAAACAGAACTTAAGGTTCGCCATATTTAAGTTTCAAGTTATTAAATTAGTTACTTGAATACTAAGGAAATTTTTTACATCATAAGATTGAAGTACTTTAAGTCTGAAGTCATCTACTTAGCTAAATGCTCAAGGGGATTCAGTATTCAAAAGCTATATAACTTGTAACTTTTTAAAGTTTAATAATAAGAACCCAAAACTTCCAAGTTGAACTTGAAGCTTAAGAATTACATTACAAAAAAAAAAAAAAAGAAAAGAAAAGAAAAAAAAAAGAATTACATAAGGATTCACAGACCTGTACCCCTGGGGCAAATAATACATTATATGTTAATTTAAAAAAAAGAATTACATATTACAAGTTGCAACTTTAGGCTGACTCTTAAGGTGAACAAATGAAGTCTCTGAACAGTATTTTCTCCACAAACACCCAATCGTTAACAAGTAATAGTGCCTCCTTCATACTGGGTAAGAAGATACGGAGGTTCTGCCTCTGGCATGAGGCCAGGCCACAGCACGTACCCAGTCACGGAGCTGCCACTGCTATGCTTGTTGATAACTGATGTCATCACTGCTGTTGTGACTAAAGCGTTATGCTCCCTATGGGACCATCCTGCCTCTATCTCTGGGTATGGGTTTAAGTCAAGAGAGCCTGTGTCACTAAACACAGCCTTCACACAAGACACGATTTCGATTGACTTTACTTCACATAATGGTTTTGAAACAGTATTCTCTACTTTTAGAATAAGAAGGAAGTTACCTCAAAATCTAAAAATGTCATAAATGATGATCGCCTCTAACCATGCCAAGACTATTCATTGACTGCCTGTAGAACCAGACTGATTTTCATTGCAGGTATATTTATCCAATGATACAAAACTTTCTAGGTGCTTTGTTCATTTAAGCAAAATGTTTTAAAGTCTATTTTGATAGTAGCAATAGTGAGACAATTCACTTACTTATAACCCCATGCAGTTATTCCTAATATGAGGGCCAGCACCAAGATGGTACCAGCGATTATGCCTATTATGATATTGGTACCAGCAACACCTACAGGGGAAAAAGAAAACAATGAAGATCAGTGTATATAAAGGAAATTTTGATATAAGATTCTTCTTTTTTTTAAGATTTTATTTATTCATTTGACAGAGAGAGACAGTGAAAGAAGGAAAACAAGCAGAGGGAGTGGGAGAGGGAGACCCAGGCTTCCTGCTGGGGTGGGAACCGGATATGGGGCGGGATCCCAGGACCATCATGACCTGAGCCGAAGGCAGATGCTTAACCACTGAGCCACCCAGGCGCCCCTTGATATAAAATTCTTTCAGGAACTTTATTCTCCATATTTGTAATCACCACACTAACAAAATTATTTGTTTTACAAAGTAGGTATTTTTTTCCCTTTAAGTCTTAATTTTAGAAAACACTTCTAATTTAATTTTTTTGAGCTACCATTAACATAAGGTTGTATTTGTTTCATGTGTACAACATAATGATTTGATATTTGTACCTATTGTGAAGTTAAAAAGTGGGTGGTTTTTTTTTTTAGATTTTATTTATTTATTTGATAGAAAGAGAGAGATCACAAGTAGGCAGAGAGGCAGGCAGAGAGAGATAGGGAAGCAGGCTCCCCCCTAAGGAGAGAGCCTGATGTAGGGCTTGATCCCAGGACCCTGAGATCATGACCCAAGCCGAAGGCAAAGGCCCAACCCACTGAGTCACCCTGGCAGCCCAAAAGTGGGTGTTCTTATAAAAGGATGAAATATCGGGCACCTGGGTGGCTCAGTGGGTTAGGCCTCTGCCTTCAGCTCAGGTCGTGACCTCAGGGTTCTGGGATCAAGCCCCACATCGGGCTTCCCTGCTCGGAGGGGAGCCTGCTTCCCTCTCTCTCTCTCTCTCTGCCTGCCTCTCTGCCTACTCCTGATCTCTCTCTGTCAAATAAATAAATAAAATCTTTAAAATAAAATAAAAGGATGCAAAATCAAACCATTACTTAGCTATCCATATCAACTATTTGTTTACATAATTCTTTGTCTATATTCCCTTTTCATTCTTGTCCCAGTACATTTTGCACTGTTTTATTTCCCATGTAATTTTCTGAAAAATAAGATGAAGGTCCCTGAACTTCAAGAAGGAAGAGTAAAAAATAAAAACAGAGGTGACCCTACTATGTTGTCCTAGTACTCTGGGAATAGCAACTTGTAGAAATCCATGTTCACTTTGACCCTGACGTCCAGAAATGTGACTGTCCGTATGAGTCCATCCTGACAACTAATGTAAGGTCCTTATCGCTCTCAGTTGTATGTATGGCATTTTGTCTCTCAAATACAAGATCCTTGAGAAGGAAAATGTGTCTATGGATTTATACACTCAGTGCTCAGGTGATAGATAATAACAGCACTGGGCTTGGAGTTCCCAGTCTTTGTAACAGTGGCTGTGGCATCCTCAAGAAGGAAAATAGGAAGGAAAACCAAAGGAAAAGAGAGCGTGTGGTGAGCAGGAGACTGGTGCTGGTTGGGCACGAGGGCCAGGTGGCAGCAGACCAGCAGAGGGCCAAGGCAAGGCAGGAGCTCTGGGCTCCGTAATGGCAGTGCTGTGTCAGCATCTGCTGTAGGGAGGCAGGGATGGAATCCTTAGGGGAATCAGGGCAGTGCGAGGGGCCCGGTAAGTCAAAGGCTTTGTCAAGAAACTCAGTGGAAGGCCCAGGAGCAGAAAAGGCAGATCGGAGGCCTAGTTGCTTTGCTGATCATGATTTATACCAGATTCTTAAGTCACACCAGATCTGTTTCACTCAGAGCAGCTCAGATCTCTGTCAGTCGGCTGAATTCCCGAAACATCCTTCTAGATGTCAACAGTCCATCTTCCCAGGCAACTGGGGCAGACTGCAAATCCCATGACAGAAGTGTCAGCCTGCCTGTGTGGGAGCCCTGGGGAAGTTGTGTCCTACTGCAGGGCATCCGAGGAAACCGGCAGAGCTCACCCCGCACACGTCCTCTGTGGGATGGGGGTGGGGGGGCGCAGATGCCCGAGGACCCCCTGGAGCACAGCGGTTTTGTTACCCTAAGGCCTAGCATGTCTGTCTTTTCTTCTTTTTCTTCCAACAATTTTAACAGGGATCAATAAACTCGGATGCTTAGCCTGGTTATTTCTAAGTAATGCTATGACTTCTGAGAAGTCACTCAAATCCACAGACCTGAATAGCCTCATCTCTGCATTAACTGCTAAAAGCAGCTACGGACTGCCCTTGCTGAGACCGAGGACCCCAGAATCTTCATCATTCTTTGACTTTCCTTGCTAAGGTCATCGTGGCTGAGATTTTTAACCTGTCTGGATATCACCATGAACAGGGAAGTGAATAGAATTCAGGATTTGAGCATTAATCAGTGTAGAATACTCAATCATGAAAAATGATAAAACAGTTTAAATAGGGGACATCTACCTCCAGGCCATGTGTTCTTACGACCGTCTGCATTTAATTTCTACTTCTCCATTTGGGCCACTCTAGCTTTTATATCTGCACCTGTTGTTTATGATCTATGTCCTTAATCCCGTTCCAGGCACCTCAGCCAAGGTTACTACTTCTAGAATTATCTACAGTTTAGGCTACAGAACTGGGGTTGAACAGAGATGGAATTCTGTAATTAAAAATATTAAGTCAACAACATATTTAAAAATCAATTCTTCAGAGGCGCCTGGGTGGCTCAGTCAGTTAAGTATCTGCCTTCAGCTCAGGTCATAACCCTGGGGTCCAGGCATCCAGTCCTGGGTCAGGCTCCCTGCTCAGTGGGGAGCCTGCTTCTCCCTCTCCCTCTGCCTCCCTGTCCCCACTTATGATCTCTCTTGCTATCTCTCTCTCTCATAAATAAATACAATTTTTAAAAAATAAACCAGCTCTTCAATTGTTTTTTTTCTATGTATTCAATCCCCAAATATAAAATTCTCCCCTTAAATTCAGACAGTTAAGAAACCTTAGGACCACTTTCTTCGTTTAAAAGAAATGCTAGTAGGGCTCCTGGGTGGCTCAGTCGGTTAAGCTGCTGCCTTCGGCTCGGGTCATGATCCCGGGGCCCTGGGATGGAGTCCCACATTGGGCTCTCTGCTCAGCAGGGAGCCTGCTTCTCCCCCACCCCCGCCCCTCTCTCTGCCTGCCTCTCTGCCTACTTGTGATCTCTGTCTGTCAAATAAATAAATAAAACCTTTTAAAAAATAAGAAATAAAAAAAAGAAAAGAAATGCTAGTATTTGTTGTCACGCTCCCCCCCAAAATAGAACTCTTGAAAAAATCTCAGTAGGACAAGATAATGCTAAATCAGTAGACTAAGTTATATTCGATATTACACATGATTATAATTTAATGGAAAATACCAATTTCATACTGTGGATGCCAGTTATATACTGTATTTGAGCTACAAAAATAATCCAAATGAAACTATCTGAAGAGCAGTTCTCTTTCGTTATGTACAAAAACTACGTAATGGCAGGAAATCAAGCACCTACCATTGCCAGACAGAGTTATGCCAGTCTTTGCATCATCATTATGAGGGAAGTATGTGTTGCAGTCGGCACCAATCCAGTGTCTGTTACAAACACACTTCAGTTCATTACTGCAAACCTGAAATCCAAAATCAATCAAGAGCACAGGTCAGCCCTCTGATACAGAAGCAGAAAAAATAGCACTGACTTCTATTAGATGCTTAGAATTTGATGGTGCTGAAAAACTCAGTACTTTCTTCTTAAGACTAATTTCCTTATTTCTTTTTCAAGTACCTAAAATAATATTTTCTAGAGATCAGCAATTAGACCCAAAGGGAGTAATGAATTTTTCAGGGGAAATAAATTTACGGTCTAAAAAGAAATCAGTGAAATTGTTTTGAATTTCATTAACTTAAATTTTATAAGAGGGAGAGTTTTCAAACTAAGCAGAAGTACAGTCATTTGCCAATTATCCAATAGAAAAGTTTCTTCCAAAGAAACGGTCTTTATACCAAAATTTTATTCATCTAAAAGGAAGCAAAAAAGATAAAGAGCAATCCAACAAAGAAGAGGGAAGGCCTGATTGGTCTAAGAAGAAAGTCTCACAAAGCAATAGCCCCAGCACCTCAATCCAAGCTAGAGATGAATGACTTCCATGTCATGGAAACCCCCAACCCTTCAAACAAAATGTCAGGAAAAATTTTCACATAAAATGGCACCAAATTTTTTAAAAAGTGGTAAGATAATAATCTATCTTCACTTATACGTCCAGGAAACAGAATCGATACTTAGAACTTATACTTTAAATGGAGTGGGAAGTAGGGGAGAATTCAGTTAGGTTTAACATCGGAGAAGTTGTTCAGGGGGCAGGGCTGTCACTGGATGGCTTTCTATCTTCTGTCTGATCTATGCCATACGCCCACATCTAAATGTAACTATGAAATATGGTTAAGAAAATGTGGATTTCAGATGAGCAAATCTCTACAGACAGGCAAATATGCAGGAAGACAAGGTTTAGGTCTAAAGTCAAAAGGCCCAAGTGTGGGTGCCACTTTTACCCTCCTTGTCAATGGATTTTAGCCAGGTCAACTGGCTCCTCCAACTCTCTGTTTCCACATCACACGACAGTGACACAGTTACAAGGATGGTGACACGAGTATCCTGTCCCGAGTCTGAGCAAAAGCATTTATCCAACACTTATTATGCCCAGGCATTGTTTTAAGTATTACATATAAGTTACAAGTATTAACTCACTAACTCTTCACAAAAATCCTGTAGAGCAGACAATACTCTTCTTCTCATTTTACAGGAGAATCAATCAAATCACACATAGGCTAAATAAGTTGCCAAATCTCACTCAGGAAGAAACAGAGATGGGATTCAAAGTCAGACTGTCTGATTCCAAGCCCATACTCTTAACCACACAATGTACAGTACTTGGACAGTATCTACTGTATCCTCATTTTAATTTGTGTCCTATACGAAGAGTTACTGTGAATTAAAAATACACAGAATGTAATGTCTCTGTATTATGCATAATTACTGCAAACGATTTGGATGACATTTGCCACCTGAATTACTTGTGTCTATCACTTTTACTCACTCATTAAACAAATATTTTATTAACAAAACTCTACTAACAAAACTTCGGTCTCTGTGTTATATATGGGATTTCGAGATGAAAAAGACAGTATTATCCATAGCATGATGATCAAGAAGTAATTCGATTGTTTTTGCCTTATCCTCCCAAAAAGCATTTCCCCTTAACATCTCCTCACTTATTCAAGAAAGAAGACGTAGCAGACCTCTTTACGGCAGCAGAACTACTTACTATATGCCTTCTCTATTTTCACTTGCCGTAAGAACTCCTATCCTTTGGCAAAGACTTACAATTGGTAAGACCTCCCTAAGAAAATTCTTGGCATATCCCTGGAGGATCTGCATGGAATGACCAGAATTGGAAGGCTCACAATTTCAAGACAGGGATCCTTCACCTCAAATGGATAATAGGACCAGTTCAAGCAAAGAATCAAGGTAGGGTAAAAAACAAACAAACAAAAAACAACACGGTGCATGCCAAAAGAAACAGAGGCAAAAATGACTTTATTAGATAAGAAGTCCTAACAGAAAATGACCAAACTGTGATCACCATTATAGCATGTTTCATCTAACTTATAAACTTACTTATATAGGACCTGCATTATCAGATATGTGACTGGAAGGGTAGAATTTAGTCCTTTAAGCAATGCCATTCTTTCCATTCATCTGTGATAAACATTTCCCTGACTCATTCAGTTTTTACTTCTGGGAGCTATCCTCAGCTGATAGGCACCTGGTGTGACTACAGAAGGTATCTAGGATCTGTTCTAATTGCTCAGTATCTAGACAACACCAGTCGTTAAATACAGTGGCCAATGCCCCTTTTTACACCCTTTAAAAAAATCCCATTACAGTTTATTAAAATTTCTGTCCCAGATCATTTGTAGAAAACTGGCATTATATGATAGGAGAATTTGATGAGGAAGATTATGCTTTTTCTTATTCCCAGGCTCGTACAGATTATACAATAGAAACAGTCTAATGACTATGACCAAATAACTGTTTACATGCCAGCTAGAAACATGGATAAGCACATTTTCCATTTTTACAAAATAAGCAGGTTAGGGTCATATCTCTTTCTGTGAATAGAGGAGTTTCCCTCTGGCCAGGTACTGAATACTTACTCCATTTCCTGAACAAACAGTGCCTTCTTTATTGCTTAAGCAAGTACTAAAGTTGAAAGAAGCCACAGGAAGACACCTGTGTTCTAAGCACATCATTTGGGGACCACAAGGTGTCCCATCTTCCACATAGCCAAGATCTACATCTTCTTCGAGCTTCACATGCCCACCACTAAAAACAGGGAGCAAAAAAAAAATAGGATTCCATTAATTCACATTCATTTTGAGAATTTGGGGATTTCCCCAAAGGCTCAAAAATTGGCAGCATCAGCTACTTCTGGAAGATAGAATCTGCTTAAAGATTAAAGTGGGTTAAGCGTTGGACTCTTGAGTTCAGCTCGGGTCGTGACCTCAGGATGGTGAGATTGAGCCTATCTGGGCTAAGTGTGGAGCTTACTTGGTATTCCCTCTCTTCCTCTTCTTCTGCTTCTTCCCCATGCTTGAATGCAGATGCTCTTTCTCTCTCTCTCTCTCTCTCTCACTAAAAAACACCAAGTTAAACTAAACTAAAAAGTGGGCAATAATACTTTTATTTTTCTATTTATTATCTAATAAAAACCAAGAGCATAACCATTTCAACCTCTAAATGGAGAAAGCAACTGAATCTTTTAATCTAATTCTTTTTTTTTTTTAAGACTTTGTTTATTTATTTATTTGTCAGAGAGAGAGAGAAAGACAGGGAGAGAGCACAAGCAGGCAGAGAGGCGGAGAGAGAAGCAGGCTCCCTGCTGAGCAAGGAGCCCCATATGCAGGACTCAATCCCAGGACCCTGGGTTCATGGCCTGAGCCCAAGGCAGCAGCTTAATGGACTGAGCCACCCAGGTGCTCCTTTTGGTCTAATTCTTTCAGAGATATTGCTATATTTTAGGATTTAAACATTATTATAAAAAAGGACTGAATTGAAATGGCTTTATCATTTTGCCTTGACTATCATGTACTAGTCAAGTAAGCCATTATTACTAGTATTTGGTTTGAGAAGTAGGTAGGTTTCAAGATTTCAAACATGTTTCAAAGAAGGATGAGAACTGGTTTGTGTTTACATTTCCCAAAAAGATTGCTAATTTGAAAATTATATTTGAGAATAGTTATATGATTAACTTCACTATTCAACACAGCAAGCCTAACTACTATATAGGAATAAATAAAACAGAACACAGCTAAAATGTAAAACCGTAATTTAGTCAAATGGTGCCATGTCAATGCCAGTACATAAATCTCCATTCTTTCTATTTTTTTATTTTTAACAAAATGATGCATGCATATATTTCAAAGAGTCAAACAGATAAATCTTTTTTTTAAAATGCAATAAAGTGGTTTAGTGACCTTTCCTCCACCATATATCCCTCCCTGTAGGAAACCACTTTCTACTTTTAACTGATTCTTTTGTTATTTATAAATTCTTTAATTAAGAATTTGTGTTACTATTTTTTATTTTTCCATTTCAGGTACTACCAACTGACTTCCCTGAATGAACTTTGAAAATCTGTATCTTTCTCCTATCCTCCCATCATAAATTTTGTTTAATCAATAATAAAAATGCACACTATTAGGACTATGTAAATGTTACTCCGTTCTGTGATACAGCATGCCATAATTAAACCTTTTTTTTTCCTGTACAACTTTTCATGTTCCCTCAGATTAGCAAGTCTCTTGTTTGTTGTCTTCTTGCCTACTTTTCTAAGAATTTGTCACTAATGCAAAACTAATCAAACTCAGCTGATCCCCACATCCCCAAGATGGGTCTGAGCAGCAGTTCTTCCTCCTGCAGAAATGTCTCCTGGAGTTTCTATCTGGAGTGTACCCTGTTCCTGTCTGACCTGGCCTACCCGCTCTATCTCGTGCGGAACCGTGGTGTCTGGGGTTTCCCCACGCCGCTCACTGGAGGAGTGCCCTGACTCTTCACAGTGGGTATCTTGTTTCCTGTGTGCCCAGCCTTTCCCTTTCTTAGCTTACGTTTTCATTTGAGTGGAGCACAATTTCTAATAGCTTCCTGAGAAAGGGTATAGGGGAGTACATTTGCAGGGAACTCTGCATATCTAAAAGTGTGTCCATTTTCTCCCTTTACACTTGATTGATAGTTCACCTGGGTACGGACTTAGTTCAGAAATCATGTTCTCCATTGTCTGCTGGCTCCCAGGGCTCCTGCTGATAGATCCGAAGCCTGATGCTTTTTTCCTCTCCTCTCTGAAAACATTTGGGTTCTTTTCTTTGTCCTAAGGTTCTGAAATTGCATAATGGTCTGTTTAGATGTGCCTCTGAGTTCACTCATCAAACCTGCACACGGTGAGCCTGTCAATTTGGACACTCAAGTCCATCCTTTATAGACAATCTAAGTCACTCATTGACGATTTCTTCCCTGCTCTCTTCCCTGTTTATCCTTTCTATTCCAATTTGGTGAGGTTTTCTCTACATTTCACTCCTTTCCTGCTTTTGCTCTACTTTCTGGGAGATAATTACAACTACTGGGTTTAATCTCTACCTCCATATTTTTTTTTATTTTTTTTTTTAAGTTTTTGACACAGAGAGAGAGAGATCACAAGCAGGCAGAGAGGCAGGTAGAGAGAGAGGAGGAAGCAGGCTCCCCACTGAGCAGAGAGCCGGATGTGGGGCTCGATCCCAGGACCCCGGGACCATGACCTGAGCCGAAGGCAGAGGCTTTAACCCACTGAGCCACCCAGGCACCCCTCTACCTCCATATTTTTAATTCCAACAGCATTTGTTTCTATGAATGTTCTGCATTTGTTTTTAAAAAATAGCACTCTATTCTTGTTTCATGATAGAAGTATCTTATCTCTCATAAATATCGACAGGTGCCTTTTCTTCTGGTTGTTTTTATCTTTTTGTGTATGTGTGTGTATGCACGTATGTTATGTGTGTTAGAGCCTTTCTTTACATGTCTGATAAAGTGCTCATACATGAGTTGAGAAATGAGATAAATGATAGGAAATTTTAGGGCTTTCTGGCTGAATATTGACGAGGCTGGTCCACTTGCACACACCCTGACATCAATTTTGCCAGCTGTCCTTCAGTTTGGAAACCTGTAGGACCTGTTTGATTATCTGTAGAATGTAAAGCTCAAATCTTCCATAGGAGGATGAGGGATCCTGGCAGACTTTCAACTATCTTCTTTATTTTAGCCCTTCTCTGTCCCTGAATCCTTTACTCTGTCTTCCAGAAGTAGCTGATGCTGCCAATTTTTGAGCCTTTGGGGAAATGACTTTTTTAAAGATTTTATTTATTTATTTGTCAGAGAGAGAGGGAGAGCAAGTGAGCGAGCACAGGTAGACAGAGTGGCAGGCAGAGGCAGAGGGAGAAGCAGGCTCCCCGCCGAGCAAGGAGTCCAATGTGGGACTCGATCCCAGGACGCCGGGATCATGACCTGAGCCGAAGGCAGCTGCTTAACCAACTGAGCCACCCAGGTGTCCCGGGGAAATGACTTTATATACCAGGATAGCTCTCCATTTTCCCCATTACTGATTTAGGCATTCAGCTTTCTTAATTTTGACAATCATTTGCCACACCTCCATTCACTCTCCACACTCCCAAATTTTGTTGCTGTTTTCTCCTCTCCCTTTCTCGACCACCCTGTGAATACGTGAATTCTAAAAAAGAACCAGTTAGTGTCATTTTAGTGGGGTTTCAGAAGGGAGTAAAAGAAGATACGTATACTTAATCTACTGTCTTAACCAGGAGTTCTGACTTATTTTCCTTAGTAGGAATGAAATGCAAACTAAACCTTACAAGATATTCCTGACCCATTAAACATAACTCTAACAACCACGGTCAACTAATTCTTATCTTCTTTTCAGCCCTTTAGTGTCAGGATTTACTTGGTCTCCCCTACAGACTAGATTCTGTTTCCGCTTGCTAACACACATGGAACTGAAAAAAACAAAGTAACCCTACGCAGGACTCCTCAAAGTAACTTGACCAATGTTCTCACAGAATGGGGGAGATGATTACCTGCAGTTTAACGTCTTTCCCTGCTGCACAACCAAAGTAGATGTGATTTCACCATCAAGTTCTCCAAGCCTGGGTATATTACCAATGTTGGTGCACAAAAGATAACCACAAAGCACATCCCTGTGTTAAAAGATACCAATTGTTTACTTCTATCCCCAAAGAGAGAACAAACCATGAACAGTTAGAACAATGATCTTATCTCATTTTAGTGCTTGTTTTTCATCAACTATATTTTATTTACTCAAATTATAAGCTAAATAAGCCCAAATTAGTTTGCCTCCTGCTTTAAAAAGTGTCTTCTCTTAAACTGTTATCCATGTACCAAAATCCCAAATTGTTTTTTAGCTTTTCCTTTACTGTCCATTAGTTCAAGTATTTCTCTAAAGGAAATGACCCACCAAAATGACTTATTTTAGATCAGAATCTCCTTCCCCTAGAACAGACCATTGGATATGCTAAAACTTTTTTTTTTTTAATATTTGACAAGTGAATAAATGACCTTTGGATGGGTACTCTTTTGGAAGACAGCTCTTTCTTCAACCTGTTGTCCCAGAAGTAAAGAATCTTATACATATAAGAGATACTCAGTCACAAAGACTCATGATCCCTTTTTCAATATATTCCACTATTCCCCCAACTACCACATACAATTCTAATTTAACATAGAAAATATTTCCAGTGGTATTAAATACTGTGCTATATCTAGCATATTTTTAATTACTAATATACATAATAAACACATACACTAATAAATATCTTATCAAGAATGATTAGTGGGCTAGCAAGATTATATAAGAAAATATTAAGCTTAAGATAAAGAGAAAAATTAGAACTTCTATCATCAACATAGAAAAATATATTAATTCATCCTTAAAAAATAATTTAAAGGTTATATCATTTTGTTGTATCTATCCAAACAAAAATGCTTTCTTAACACAGCAGAGATATTCAACATTTTTATAAGTATCATTAATGTGCATGAAAATTACTAAGTACTTTAGGATATAAAAGGAAAAAAGACACAGTCAAGGAAATTTTCTCAGATGAAAGAGAAACTGCACACATAAACAACTATAAAACGGGGCAGGGAGGGAACAAGGGCCATAATAATAGTACACAAGACTGTGGGAATTCGGAGAAGAGGAAAATGATTTATTTCTAGAGTAAATCCAGAAACAATCTATACAGTGTTGTCCAAGTGGACGGTGACTGGTGATGGAGTGAGGATAAAGGGTGCTTTGGGAGGAATGAGCAGCACAAGCAGTGGGATGGAAATGGGAGAATACAAGTCATGGGTGAGGAATGACAAGGTTTGCTAGAATGTGGAAGAATAAGAAGAAAACAAAAAAATGAAGGTTGAGGACAAACTGAGGAGGATGTAAAGGGTCAAGCTAAAGTTCCATTTTGTCCATTAAACAAGACAGTAGGGCATGCCACAGAGTGTTCAGGGGGAGTTCTGAAACCAGACTGCCACATTCTACTTCTGCTTCTACTGCACCTAGTGAGATGACCTTGGTCAAATGCATTAACTGTGCCTCAGTTTTTCCTCCATAAAATGAGAACTGCCAGAAGGACTAAATAACATAGCTTATGTAAACTGTAAGACAGTGTGTACTCAGTAGATGTTGGGCATTATTCTTACTATTAGGTACGTGGGACCAGTGAAATTTGAACGAAGAACTAAAAGTCAAAACAATTCAGCAGAGGAATATTCTGAGGGCAGCATGCTGGAGACTCCTGCCTTAAGATACTCTTAAGAGGCCTTTGTAACCGCTGAAGAATTAATATAGGTCTTAACTGCGGCAGTGCAATAGGAAAGGAAATGAAGAGACCAATTAAGACAAGTGGCCGTGATCTGGTGCCTGGACAACGTGTCAGAGGGACGGTGGAGTCAAGGACCACTGCAAGGCTTCTAAACTGAAGGACAGTGAGAATATGAGGACCTTCGACAAAAACGGTGGTTTAGTAAAGTCAGAGCCAGTTAATAGAGGGTATATTCTCCTGGCTTTAATTTCTGTTGCTTTTGAAATGCAAGCAGGCACCTTCTAGGTGAGAAAGTCCTGAGGCAGCTGCAAGGGTGACCTGGGCCTTGGGGGAGAGGTCAGCATCCGTGTTAGGATTCAGGACTCTTCTGCAAGGTGGAGCTGGAATACTGGGAAAAGAGGAGCGAAGCAGGCGGCAGAAGGCTCTGTGGGTGCTGAGAACAGGAATGTCCTGGGGGCTCAGAAAGTAATATCTGCAATTAATGAAGGGATAAACTCTGTGCGAACTTCTCGGACTCACCGTTTGTTGCATTGTATCCACGTGTCTTTGTCTCTCCCACAGTTACCCTTCTCCGTCCCTTCGATATTCAGTTTCTCATAGCAGTATTTGTCTGATGCCATCACCTCTGAAGCAGAACAGAGTTTTCTATCAGTGAGGGATTTGACATGTGAGCTGCTCCAAAGGTTTGCAGTAAGGGAAAAGGAGCCCTTTACAGACTCTTCTTCGTGACAATGGTGCCAATCCCAAAAACTGTACCCATGGTTCTCAAGAGTTGTCCTTTACCACAAATACCCACGACTCAGCTACATTCCTCATGACTGCTCACTGGAAATCTGGAAAACAGATCTATGTAGATCTGGGATGGGATTGAGGTTCCATGAACAACACTACTCAGAATGTGGCCAATAATGAGGGGAAGATGCTACCAAATTGTTCCCAGAATAAAAACTCCACATTTTAATCTCCGTGCCAAATGTAAGGCACAAATTTCTCACTTGGCAACTTCTATTAATCATAATGACAAGTTTATTAAAATAACTATGCACTATAATTAAAGATTGAAGAAACAGTAGTATAATTTCTCATCTTGGTTTACTAATTCTTAACAACTATTAAAAAACAATTTAATTTTATTCTGTCTTCAGACAAGCTTGAATTCATGCTAAAGCTAAGACAGTCAAATAACATTTGAAGCTACATCAGCATCTTTGTCAGGACTTTGTTTTGACTAAAGCCAAGGCTGGTTGATGGAACTGTCCAGGAGTTAGAGCAAAATGACTTCTGCAAATTAATCAAAAGACAACTGTTTATGTATAGTTAAAAAAAAAATCATGTTAAAAAATAATCAGCTTTTTTTTCCTACTTCTTGCTGTAAGCAACAGTTTTTCTCAAGTGGAGGAAACAAAACTCTCTTTGTTCAAAGTACAAACCTGTATTTCCGTATTTTCCGCCATTCTCCAATTACTCAGAAGAGGACATATACTTGGCCTCTCAGAAACAATGTAGCCATGATTTGTGACAGTTAAAGATTATCTTTATAGCTTACTTCCTAATACAAACTGTCTTCTGAAAGAGTTTAAAGCAGAAATTGCTTCCCCAAAAAATATATGGCACAATATTTAAGTACACATTTAAACAGAGATATAATTTAAATATTTTAGAAATAAATATGATATATTTCCCTCCAAATGTCTGACAAGCTTTGAAAGCAATAACATTACAATTTTCTTCTGCTGTGCACAGCTACCTCAGCAGAAGGTCCCCTGTAATTAGGAAAATCAGCTAAACTTCAAGAGAGAGTTGAGGAAGAAAAAGCAACTCTAGATAAGCTGCTACAGCACGAGGCCACAGACGCCCTTTCCAGGGTGGACGCCCATCCCATATGGTTGTACAGGTTTTGCTTAAGGACATTCAGCTAAGAGAAGTGTAAGTGGATCTGAAATCCAGGTTTGCTCTATTCTCCAGGCTGCACATGCTTCATTTGCTGGGCAGCAAAGGCACTTTCTTTCTTGTCCAAAGGTACAACCAACTAGCCAAGTGTCTTCACAAAGGAGGTGCTTTTCTCTAATTCCACAAAAGTGCCCCTACTCCGTTTCCAGGAATCGATAATCTCTCATGGTTTGTCTCCCTCTCTGATTTCTCCCCCTTCAGTTTTCCCTCCCTTCCCCATATAGTCCTCCAGGCTATTTCTTAACTTCCACTTAGGAGTGAAATCATATGATAATTGTCTTTCTTTGCTTGACTTATTTCACTTAGCATAATACCTTCCAGTTCCATCCATGTCCATGCAAATCATGGGTTTTCATCCTTTCTGATGGCTGATCAATAGTCCATTGTATGTATGGACCACATCTTTATCCATTTGTCTGTTAAAGGACAGTTCGGCTCCTTCCACAGTTTGGTTGTGGACATCGCTGTTATGAACACTGGGGTGCATGTGCCCCTTGTTTTCACTACATCAGTATCTTTGGGGTAAATACCCAGTAATGCAATTGCTGGGTTGCAGGGCAGCTCTACTTTTAACATCTTGCGGAACCTCCATACTGTTTTCCAGGGTGGAGGGATGGGGTACCTGGGGGATGGGGACTGAGGAGGGCACGTGTCATAATGAGCACTGGGTGTTATACACAACCCATAAATCATTGAACACTACATCGAAAATTAATAATGTATTATACAGTAGCTAACTGAACATAATAATAAAAGAAATTACCTACCAAAAATATATTTTTTTAAAGTGCCTCTACTAAGACCACCAGTGTCTTTGAGAATCCCCCTAGTCATAAAGTGGTTGAAAATTTACTTCCATCTCAGATGTCCTTTGACCTGATATCATACTTTGAAAAGGATCAAGCCACGCTATTTACTTACTTTGCCCCCAGATGTATTTGCATTGCCTATCCCTGGTTTTACATCTTCCTCCAAAGCAAATCCCCTAAAATGGAAAAGCAAACCTATTAACAATGCAATGTCTGCTTTGTTGGATCACTGAAAGAAAATATGACTGGGAGAACTAGTAGATGAGCATTATGAACCTTTTATCTTCAGAACTGATTATAAAACATTTAAACTGGTTTTCCTATTTTGGTAAGATTTCAGTATTTCTTTCATGCTGGCACACATGAAAGGTTTAGGTAAAGATGAAGTAACCTACCTGAATACCATCACATGAATATCCATCCATTTTATGAATATTTGGGGCACACTAGGAAATGAAAACAGAACTATGAACCAAGTGCACAGCAAAATATCCAGCTGAGCTAATCCCTGTAACGTTTTCTTTTCTTTTCTTTTCTTTTTGAAAATAAAAGTCTGATAGTATGGCTAAGTCTCTTAAAACATCTGAAAATAAAAACAAAAGAGATGAAGAGGAAGCAAAAGGAAATACAACAATTGGTGCACTTTCCCCTAAAAATATGGATCAGAGGCAAAAAGTTGATCACCCATTAGCAAATAAAAAGAACGGACAGCTATGACTCAGCCAATCCTAACATTTCAGAGCATCTTGCTTTAAAAGATACACTGTTCTTCGGAGCAAGAAAAACAAGAGCACAAAACAAAAGCAAGGAGGATGCCAACATAAATGGAGAAATAACCAGTCTCTTTTTTACCATGAGAAGCACCATGGCCCTTACTCTTAAAATGCCTCTTGAGCAGAAGTCCACCTTGGGCACATTAGGAAAAAAACATGCTTTATAGCCCTGCTTTTCCCTTGTAGCAACTGCAGAAAATTGCAAAGCATTCTTAATAAACAGTACTTTAAAATTTACTATACATTGTTTTATTTTTATAATAATTATATACCCACTTGAGAAGAGTTAGGAAATGTAAAAAAAGGAAAAAAAAAAGATAGACAAAGTTTCTCATGTTCCCACCACCCAAGACATTAATTTTTTATATTTTGGTATATTTTTTCTCCACCTTTTTCTATAAAATTTGATTTTTAAAGTATGGGTATATGATCAAGTTATAGACATTTTTTATCCTGCTTCTTCCCTTTACTTTTTCAGCACATGAATTTTTCAGGTCATAGCAGGATTGTTTGTAGGTATCATCCTCAATAGCTATAATATCCTGCATTGAGCTAACAAACCATGTAACCAATGTACTACAATACTCACTTCCAACTCTCTCCAGTTTATGCTGTTACAACTAATTCGACAAGAGCATCTTTGTATATCATCTCTGGATTTTGGATTCTGTTTTAAAACTCCTGCTTATGGTATGATCACATTCCAAAGAAGTCGCTCTAGTATACTTTCCCTCCAGGAACATGAGGCAATCATTCATCATATCCTCATCATCATTAAGTGTTAGCTTAGACAAACAATGCTAATCCGACAGTAAGAAAAGAAAATACTTTCACATGAAAGATCTCTCGTCTCTTAGGATGACTACCTTTAAAGCAAAACATTCTTACGATTAATGCAGGTATACCACTACTGAATCCCTCTTCTCTAGAGGAAAAACATGTAGGCTGTCCTTGCTTTGCATCGTTCCAATACACATGAATTTCAGATGCCATGGTTTTGTGAAATGACATCAGTACCCGAACAGCACAGCTGCAATTTCAGTTACCACAGTGTATTAACTGTGAGTAATGGCACACAGCACACACTTTGCTACTAGCCCTTCAGTCCATGATCACTAGGCATTTAACAGTTGCTAATCATGGTCAGTGACCCATCTTGTCACTTCTTGCAAAGTCCGCCAGTGACTGGTCACTGTCCGTGTTCATTTAGTCCATGCACCGACAACAAAGGTGTTGTAGGTGTGTTGCCTCTCTCTGTCTCTGGGTAATAGCATGTGACATTTTATAAAACTGGATAATCATAAGAGGGAATTGGCCAGCAAAGATAAAAATGCAGAAAAGAAATGAAAAATGATGACCCTAGAAGTGAAATTCAAATCAAATGTAAATTGAGTCACAGCAAAAAAAATCACTGACTGGGCCCGTTGATACTGCTATTTGGCAAAAAAACCCACCTCACATTCACACCGTCACATCTCTTTGAGATATTTCATGACATTGAAAATGCAAAGGATAAAATGTTGAAAGTTTGGATCAGCTTTCAACATTTTATCCTTTGCATTTTCAATGTCATGAAATATCTCAAACTTAGAAGGGAGTCAATTCAATACGGCATAGAAAAGTTGCTTACTATGGATCCTGAGGTTTGTGGCCAGAAGGCATGTACAGCCCAAACTACTCCTGATGAGGATTTTACAAAGAAAAAAAACTTGTAATTCTCAATGTTTCTGTTTTTAGTATGCGAAATAAATCTGTTCGTTTTTTCATTTCCCTATTCGCTTAAAAACAAGAGTCGGAGAGGTTTTAATAGGCTGGCAACATTTTTTAAAGAGCACAGAACAATTATAATTTTTCTCATTGATTATCAAGATGCCCTTACATGATTTCAGCTTGCACAGTCATTGTTATGGCCTTGCACTACCCTGCAGACTGAGGACTGCCTGTGTATATGATGACCTTGTGAAATCTGTGAGCCCTCACCAAAGTTTATCAGTTTCCCCATCTTCTCCATTCCCAACCACACGACATTAAATTCAAGAGCAGTTATTAATGGGTGAGGTGATGCAGGTGTTCTCAGAAAAACAAGGGTCAAGACGTAAGAACAGACTCCTCCTCAGAACTCAGGGCTCTCTGGGTCTCTCGGCTTTGACTGGCTCCTGTTTCCACCAACCGGAAACTCCACTCTCTACTCTCTCTCTCTCTACTCAAAACAAAAACAAAATAGTTAAGGCACGCATGCAGTCTGAGGTTACTTGAACACTGAGACAAAACGATGCTGCACTTCTGCCTCAAACTTTGATTCCTGAAACTGAAATGCCTGAGAATAAAGAGAGAATGAGAACTGATGTGAAAAAGACATGACATCGTGTCCCTTTACGTTTTGCCTTGGGGGCCAGTACAACATAGCTACCCCTGCTCTTTCCCGTCAGGTTTAGAGTAACGATTCAGTAAATTACCTGGCTTGAATTTCCTGAGCACGTTTCACGAATGTCGCAATCGTTTACTGCTTCTCGGCACACGGTCCCCATGGGCTGAAACTAAAATGAACAAAAATCGATGTGCAAAACTGCCAAAGAAAAAAAATCTCTTGTGGTATCATCTCAAAAAAAGCAAAATGACTATTTTTGGATAGGAATATTGCAAGTAATTTTAAGATGGTAGTCTCTGAAAACCACATGACTGAAGGAAATGTTCATTTAATCGTGTATGAAATAATCTGCGTAGTCATCACACATAAGTCTTGAGATGTCTACTAAAATAGGATTGGTCTGGATGATCCATCTCCCCAGAAAGACAAGTCTTTCCAAGTTCTAGTAATTCCTCCCAAAAAAGGTTTTGGATTTTCACTTTAGTCTTCATTCTTACTGGCACATTCATTGCTTTACTCTCTTTTATCTCAACTGCCAAGAGTCTGAACGTTACATTCTAGGCTGAATTTCAAAAGTTAGATTTTCTGGCAATGTGATTTCCTCCCATACTGTCCTTTATCTCCTGCTTCATTTTTATACAGATCTAAGGCATGGTCTTTTATTCTTGTCTAATGTTTCTATTATCTGTACCTGCGCATGGGAGGGGTTTTTCTCTTTTCTTTTTTCTCTTGCCTAATTTCAACCACCTCAAATATTCCTTGTAGGGGTAGGAGTGACAAATAAATTTTTAAAAAGATTTTATCTATTTATTTGACAGACAGAGATCACAAGTAGGCAGAGAGGCAGGCAGCAAGAGAGGGGGAAGCAGGCTCCCCGCTGAGCAGAGAGCCCAACGTGGGGCTCGATCCCAGGACCCTGAGATCATGACCCGAGCTGAAGGCAGAGGCTTAACCCACTGAGCCACCCAGGCGCCCCTACAAATAAAATTTTAAGCTCACTAAATTTACAAATTGCAAGGGTATTCATAACCAAAAAAAAGAAAAAAAAACAAACAGATACACAGTCATCATCTTCCCCCCTCTCCTCTTCCATCCCATTCTCTTTCCCTCCCTAAAATGCTAATAATATCAGGGGCTGGAAACTTCCACACTTTTTTGTCTGCTCATATAAACATACACATTATGCAGAACCTCCTCTCTCCCACCAACTTTCTTCTTCTCTTCCTTGCTTAAAACCCTCCAGGCACCTGAGTTTCCCATCATTCCAAGAATATGAACGGCATAATGCCGACCCCAATGGGGGTTTCAAGAGATATTTTTTAAAGAGATCTGAACAAAATTTGTGTTCATTCATTCATCAAGTATTTATTAGGCACTTAAAATGTGCAAGAATCCTGCTTGCAAGGAACTCACATTTTAGTGGAGTAAATAGACCATGAAAATAAGGAAATAAATTTAAATTCATATACTCTGGTTCTCTTCCTTCCAACTTCTTGGAATTGGGGTAAACCATAATTTTAGAAAGTCTGAGGTAGAAATATAAGCAGATTTAAGATGGAGTTTATATGAGAGTGTAAATGTTCAAGAAGTGCCAAGAAACTTCTAAACAAAAAAGCACAGTGAAGGATAACTTGCTCTCAGTGCTGGGATATAGCAGGAGATAAATTGACCCAAATCCCTGCCCTCTTGGAACTCACATACTAATGAGTGAACAAAAATATAATAAGCCAATGGGCAGTGTTTTATAGCAGGGATTGGCAAATTATGACTTGAGGGCAAAAAGTAGATGGCCACCTGTGTTTATAAATAAAGTTTTATTATAACACAGGTAGGGTCATTTGTTTATGTATTTTTGATGGCTGTTTTCAAAGGCCAAGTTCCGTAACTAAAAGACCTCATGATCCACAAAGCCTAAACTATTTACTATCTCACCTTTTACCCAAAATGTTTGCCAACTCTGACTTACAAACTTAAAGCATAAATACATATCTAAAAATAGATACATGGGCTTTCTCGGCGTATTTTTCTTTTCTTTTCTTTTTAAGATTTTATTTATTTAACAGAGAGAGAGAGATCACAAGTAGAGAGGCAGGCCAAGAGAGAGGGGGAAGCAGGCTCCCCACTGAGTAGAGAGCCCAATGCGGGGCTCAATCCCAGGACCCTGAGACCATGACCTGAGCAGAAGACAGAGACTTAACCCACTGAGCCACCCAAGCGTGCCTCTCAGCGTATTTTTCTATTCCCCCTCCTTCATTTCACTATCCTGCCTCTGGTTCCTCCAGGAGTTTAGGATGGGGGCAAGAACTGGGGTTACAGGATAGAGAAAGTGGTAAAAACCTCTTACTTAACTGGAATTGCTGCAGCTAACTTTGTGAGATAGTTAAAATCATGACATTTTCTTGTCTATATTGTAATTCTATTTTCGTGTACTTGTTCCCTGAAATGTTCTTATCACAAAAAGCCTAATTCTATCCATCAAAATAAAAGTGGCATTTTACAAGCGGGCAGACCTAAAACATCGAAGATTAAAAATAAATGATTGGAGACCCTTCTGATGCAGGTGGAGAGGCTGAGAGACTAAACAGATGATGCAAATGAAGTCTTAAAATGTCTGTTGTGTATTCGATTTAATGCTCCTTTTTAATTTTTTTAAAAAGCTTTCATTTATTTATTTGACAGAGAGACATCACAAGTAGGCAGAGAGGCAGGCAGAGAAAGGGGAGGAAGCAGGCTCCCTGCTGAGCAGAGCCCAATGCGGGGCTCGATCCCAGGACCCTGAGATCATGACCTGAGCTGAAGGCAGAGGTTTAACCCACTGTGCCACCCAGGTGCACCTAATCCTTGTTTTTCAGAGAGTGCTTTCAGAGACCTCTGCCAGTGCCTTGCTTGTCTTAAAAAGCTGCCACAGGGGTGCCTGGGTGGCTCAGTGGGTTAAAGCCTCTGCCCTTCAGCTCGGGTCATGATCCCAGGGTCCTGGGATCGAGCCCCATGCTGGGCTCTCTGCTTAGTGGGGAGCCTGCTTCCTCCTCTCTCTCTCTCTCTGCCTACTTGTGATCTCTGTCAAGTAAATAAATAAAATCTTAAAAAAAAAAAAACAAAGCTGCCAGAGACACAGCAGTAAAGTAGAAACAACAGAGACTGCTGCCAGAAGATCTGGGATGACACGTCACATCTATTCCTTAATAGCTGAACGAGCATATGCAGGTTATATCTCTTCCTTGAGACCGGGATTGCTCAGTTGGAAAAAAGGGTAATAATGCCTCTCTCAAATGTGTGGTTGTGAGCATTATCCATGAGAGTCGTCTCAATCAGCAGGGATTTTGCTCCTGAGGGGACACTGGGCAATGTCTGGAAATATTTTTGGTTGTCACAACTGGGAGGGGTGGTGCTTGTATCTAGTGGGCAGAAGTCAGGGATTTACTAAATAACTTACAATACAAAAGACACACCCTCAAAACAAAACAAGCATCCAGCCAAAAATGTCAACAATGCCAGGACTGAGAAAACCAGATACATGATATAAATCAGAAGTGCTCAGCACAATCTCTGGCACTCAGTAGAGATTTACTATGATAGATTCATATCCTACTCTCCCTTAACTCATTAGACTGAAGATAGTCAATCAGCAAATAATCAATAAGAGAGTGTTGTGCATATTTATTTATTCATTCAACAAATATTTACTAAGAACTGGGTAAGTCACAGGCACTGACTCCCTGAAGTGTACATACGGAGGTGGATCCTACAGCTCACAGCAGCTAATGTAGAACCTTGTGCCAGATTTTATATGAGAAGAGAAAAAAGAAATTGATTTCTTTGAAAAAGGTAAGCCTCAAATAACTTTTAGTCATGATGTTAAGGCTTAAATATTTGGGGACAGGTATGGGATGCTATTGGGAGGATGAAAACCATGTGCCTAAAGATGCATTCTAAAACCTCATGCATGGTAATACATGTAACATGTTATCAAGTCTAAAAGTATAGCTTCTACTCCTTCAACAACTAATGCAAGAAAATACACCAAGAAGAGCAGCAAGAAAGGAAGACTCTGTTGAATATTCACTTGGCTTTAAAAGAAATGTGCATGCTCCTCAGGTAAGCGGTAATGAGAAGACGAGCTAGGGAAATTAACCAGGTTCAGGACCCAGCTCTCTGACTTACTTGGTACAAGACCCTGGGCAACCATTTACCCAGTGCTCGCCTTAGTTTTCTCAACTGTCAGGGATAAAAAAAAGTAATGAGACTTCACAAGATTTTGTGAGCATCCTGTGAAGCACCTGGCAACTTAGTCACTTAATATATGTTAGGCACTACTATTGTTATTACAGCATATTTGCCTAGCCTTACTGAGTTAATCAAATACGTAGTCATTAATCAACATTTATTTACCTTGCACTTTTTACAACAAAGACCATCACTGCATTGAGAGTCCTGAGTCAAGGTGCATTTCTTACAACATTCTGCTCCTTCAAGGACACACTCCTAAGGAATATAAATATTTTCAAAACATCAGAAAGTGGTGTCATTTTCTAAAAGTCCTAGGATATATTTTTAAATAAATGTATAACCCCCCCCAATAATAATCTTTCTTCCATATATCCTATGTAATTTCCAGACATAACAACAGTTCTGTATGTTTCAGTGAGTGGACCTGGAATGACCTTGAAAAACCTAAAAAACAAAAAAAACATCAAACACCCAGAGACTTACTGCCGGGGTCCCACAGTCACACTCCTCTCCGGTTTCAATGAAGCCATTGCCACACTCAGGAGGATCGAGAAGCTGTGAGATGAAACCAAAAAGGGAACTAAAATATGCATAAATCAAGATCAACGACCATATGAAAAACCATGAACACCACAACTTATACATCTGATATACCTGTCAGTCATTTCCAAGTATATTCTTCTTTTTCTAGACTTGAAGGTATAACTTTAGAACTTCAGAACTGGGAACTTGAGAACAAAAGTGTGTACTTTTCTTTCCATTTCAGATTTAACTATATTTACATATGTAATATGCATATGGATTCCAGTAAATGCCACTGAAATAGAAGATGATCTAGCCATTGACTGAACCCAAGCCAAACTGACTCGAAATTTCATTTCAAGCAGGAAGCAAGGGATTTGGAGACAAAAAGTGTGTGTTCAAATCTTGGCTCAGGTACTTAGCTTGGGCAAAAGGCTTGTCATCTCAGAGCATAAGCGCTTTAATATTTAAAGCAAAAATAATAATAATATTAGCTGCCCATCTATATCACAAACTGCTGTGAGGCTCAAGTTCAATCATCTGTGAAAGCTCTTTAGCAACTATATATCCTTGTGAGAGAGCAAGTTATTTCATAGACAATTAGGAAAACACAAAAATTAATAAATCCACTGATTTATTTAACATAAAATATAGCTTCTCCAATTAACACAGCTTTGCAGAGCACAGTAATAATAATTGGCCCCAGAGATGGAAACAACTTTAAGCCTGTACAAGAATACATTTTAAGACTTTATTTTTTTGACAGAGAGAGAGATCACAAATAGGAAAAGAGGCAGGCAGAGAGAGAAGGGGAAGCAGGCTCCCTGCTGAGCAGAGAGCACGATGTAGGGCTCAATCCCAGGACCCTGAGATCATGACCTGAGCCGAAGGCAAAGGCTTAAATGACTGAACCACCCAGGCACCCCAAGACTATTTTATTTTTTATCTCTCCATCATTTCCATTATCTTTTGAGCATAACTTATCTTATGGTGATAGGTAAAATTAGTAGCTGCTATGTTCCAGTTATATAATATTCATTCAGAAGTTCATCAAAGTTTACATACGAAAGAATGGAATGGAACACACACCTATCAACAGACACACACACCCCGAAACACACTTTCTTAACTAACTAGAGGGGGGAATAACAATTAAAAAAAAAAAAGCAGCAGCAATGACAACAAAATCCCCACCCGATTTCAAATATTCTCTCCTCTCCTACAAAATAATCAATACACCACTAGATTGTTTTCAGCTGAAAGGGATCATAATTAATGGGACAGCTTTGAAAGCCAAAACTAAAACTCATCCAGGTAAAAAATCCACTTATTCTTTTACTCAGAGCCCAGAATAAGCTGTTATTTTCATAAAGAGACTTCAGCTGTTTTTTATTTATAGCAGCAGGGAGTTAGTTCAAATGTCCCTTTTGAAACTTCTGCGAAGAGTCTTCAAAATTGTCACTTTGCTCTTCAAAGCAATGTGATACACTTCCTAAATTCTACTGGAATAGACAGAGAATGAGACTAGGTAAATGAGGATAAAGGCAATGCCACACACCACTGTGGTGCCCAGAAGCACAGAACAGTTCACATAATTAACAAGAACAAAGCATTCTGCCTTAACATGCAGGCTTTCAAATGCGCGAGGAAGACCCGGCTTTCAAGTCAGTAACCAGAGTTTGCTCTGCGAATTGCAAAGTCTATGACAAAGTCAAAGCACGCGGACAGTTTTTACCTTTTCTGCTTTAAGCAGCCTTGGGTTTCATTCTGAGAAGTAATACTAATTTTAATCATATTGCTTATCCTAAAAGGCAGTGGTGGGGAGTAATGAGGGGGAGAAATGCCCCCTTTCTATCAGTATGACTTGTGATTACATATACAAACAACAAAAAAGGAACCAAGAGAATTAAAGAGAAAGGCAAACGAAGCCATCTTTGCAAGCTAATCATTTTTCAGAAAACATAGTCTTATTTCTACCTGCTTTCTATTCCCATCACAACAGCCCAAAATGCTGGGGTGCCTGGGTGGCTCAGTCGGTTGAGCATCCGACTCTTGATTTCAGCTCAGGTCAGGATCCTGGGATGCTGGGATCAAGCCCTGTGCCAAGCTCCGTGCTCAGCACGGAGTCTGCTTGAGATTCTCTCTCCCTCTCCTGGTGCCCTTCCCCCAACTTGCTTTAAAGCTGCCTTTATTATTATTTTTTAAGATATTATTTATTTATTTGACCGAGAGAGGGACAGCAAGAGAGGGAACAAAAGCAGGGTGAGTGGGAGAGAGGGAACCAGGCTTCTCGCTGAGCAGGGAGCCCGATGCAGGGCCAGATCCCAGGACCCTGGGATCATGACCTGAGCTGAAGGCAGATGCTCAATGACTGAGCCACCCAGGCGCCCCTAAAGCTGACTTACAATGCAGATATTTTGCATAACTAGCATATGGACATATAAGCCAAGCTGGAAAGTTTTCTTTTTGTAAGAGCCAATGGCTAGAAATTTACATTTATAATACCTTAGAAAGATTAATAACTAATAACTCTGATCACACTTAGTACCTTAGAAGGTTTGTTGAAAAGGCAGGCACCACCTCCACTATTCAGAAAGTCATGATACTCTTCAATATTACACTGGGTGAACTTTTTAGGCAGATAATACCTGTAAGAAAAGCATTAACTGGGTGTTACTTAAGTCTCCCTTATCTGTACGCTAGTCTTGAACATTGTTAAAGTTGTAACATTATTCTTAAAAGTGATAGAATAAATTCCACTATGGTCAGCATTTGTTTTAAATCCATAAGACCTTGACTCTACCAGTGTATTTCTAAATTCTTCACTTGGTGACTAATAGTGACAATGGGCTGTTCGTTATTAGCATATACATTCAAAAGAAACACACACATACCTGTATTTTCAATCAAAGAGCATAGGAATAATGAGTCTTTCTTAAATATAAAAACTGGATTCCAAACTGCAGGACATTTTATAAAATAACTGATTTATAATCTACAAATGTGTCAAAGTCATGAAAGTCAAAGAAAAACTGAGGAGCTGTTTCAGACTGAAGGAAGGTAAAAGACATAAAAACTAAATGTGACGCTTGATTCTGAAGCATCTGTTAATGGCATTTCTGAAATACAGAGCTAACCTTGAGTGAGGGCTAAGAAGTAGATCATTCTATTGGTTGCACTGTGGTTTTGTAGGAGGATGCACTTGTTTGCAGGCAACGCACACTGAGGTGTTTGGGAGTGAGAGGGTACCGAGCTAGCAACTGATGAGTCAGAGGACGAAAAGATTCTCTGTTACTATTCCTGCAACTTTTCTTAAGTTTAAGATTATGTCCAAAAAAAAAAAAAAAGTATAGCAAAAACAAAGAAAAAGCAATAAAGGAGCAGAAGAAAAACAGTTTGGCAATATGTATTATGAACCTTCAAAATGAGAAATATCCTTAAATCCAGTAATTCGACTTCAAGAATTTTTTCTTGAGGAAATGACTACCTATATATACAAAGATGTATCAACAAAGTAACTTACAATAGCACGATTTGTAATAGCAAATGCTATGAAAATCACGTAAATGTTTAGAAGAAAACTGTTAACTGTGATATATTAATAAAATAGAATACCAGGGAATTATTAATAATCATGTATTTTTTGAAAAATACTCAGAAATGCTGACTATATAATACTCACTAAAAAATAAATAATGATATGTACAAGATCCAAAGTTTATAAAAGAATAATAAAAATGGAAAAAAATACTGATTAGTAGTACTTTAAAAATGAGAAAAGGAGTGGCAAAAATTTTTCTGTGTTTTTCAAAAATTGTTTTACATTGAGCTTTTATAAAAGATGATAATGTGTAGTTTATTTATAAAGTCTCTCTCACCAGCCTTTATGTACTATGTGCACTTATATCCCTACTTCTTTCTAGCACAGGGGTTAATTGTGAATTCCATTCATTGTGAATCAATGAATGGAATTTACAGTGATTATTCACTCTAAACTAATTTCTCAAGTGTTTCATGCCAAATAAAGGTATTCTGGGCTTACATTAATCTGACTTATTTCACTTCCTTCATTTCATCTTCCTTCCTTCTTTCTATATATCAACAGTAGGAATTTATGGATTGCTCTTGCTTTCACTGTGTCACACACAGTTCTTTGTGGTGACCTGTATCAAATAAGATGACTTCCTCTACCACACCACAGCTCTATGAACACCTGAAAGCAGAAGTCTCCCTAGGCTCTTCAAGAAAACTTCTTTTTTGCAGGATAATGTATCTATTATATTCAATGCTTTCTCAAAATTTTAATTTTTATACCTTTAAGTAGGGCTGGTATTAATTTCAACATGCTTTTCTACGTGCTTTCCAACATGTAGCAGTACGCAGAGACTTCACAAAGTAGAAATGAGAGGGGAAGTGCCCACAGGAAAATCATGTCCATAATTAGTACTGTTACGTGGTGTGTGACATAGCTCAAATGACATAGAGCATCATGCCAGGCAATGTTTCCTTTAAAAAGCTTTTCTCTTGCACACACCTATTTGATGTAAGAGCAGTTCCAATGCAAGAGCTATGCACGTTTCTGAGTGTCACCTTCTGATTTTGCTACACATTACACTTAGTCTAGGTAGATGGCCTGTAAAAATTTGTTTTTAGTAATTAAGCGGAATAATCGAACATAACATACTACATAACTTTCAAAAGACAAGAACCACTAGCTTGGAATTTAATAAGTGTTAGAAAATTACAACTATGGAAAAAGATGTTTACTGTTCCCTTTTATTACTCAACAGAAAGTCCAAAGATATTTTGAAAAATATTTTAATACATGTTTCCAGATACATTCCATCTATCATTTATCTTCCTTATCATCCATTTCTTAGAGGAGTTCAAAATGCAAATATCAATAAATATTTATTGAAAATCAAGTGTGTCAAGGGATTATGGTGTGAGGTCAAACAGAAGTATCTACTAGTGTAAGATGTAATCGTCAAAAATGTACAACTAATTGGTGAGGCAAAGCATAAGGACTACATGGAATTAAATGACAATGCAGGTGTTAAAATTATAACAAATCTCAAATGGCTAGAAATGTGGTTGGAGAGAAATGAGAATTCCAAATGAAAAGAATATATCAAAGGAATCAAAGGAGGTTGTAAATTAATGTACATTCATTTGAATTGTGAGCAAAATTTTAAGAAGCTTAAAATCCATGTAGGATTATGGCTAGAAAATAAAAAAATCTGGAAACCCCTGTCTTAGTATCATAATAAGCAAACCAACCATGAACATCAGTGGAAAATAAGGTTATAAATGAGCCTGAAGAAAGATTATGCATATCCAAGTACTGGAGGAAGAACTCCAAACCTTATTCTTCAGATAACAGAGACTCAATAAAAGTTCAGAGCAGGAAACTGGTATGATTCATATGCACGAAGAGAAGAATGGAGGAATTTGTGCTGTATACATTCAATGAACCAGACCTGTGTATTAACAGCATGGATAAATCTTACAAACATAAAGATCAAAAAAAGCAAATCACGGAAGACTACATATGGTATGACTCACATAAACTAAAAACATGCAAAGCAATGCTATGTATTACTTCAACATACACAGATGAACAATAAAATTATTAAAAGGGACCTGTGAATAATATGAACCAAATTCAAGACACAGTGACTTCAGCTGGGGTTGGGGAGCAACAAGAGAGAACACAAGGGGGATTTAACTATGTAAGTGGTATTTTTTTTTTTTTTTAGACCAGGTGAGGGTATGTACAAGGTTTCACTCTTCTGCTCTTTATGTCTTTTCAATGATGATGGAAATGGAGTTCAGGAGGGAGAGAGGGAAGCTGAAAGTTGTTTGGATGTCTGGAATGTCATTAACACAATAAAAGCTCAAGATGATAAAAGTTTAGGGTAAGGAGTAGTGATGAGCTTGGCATGAAAGAAATGGTTGTACAATTTACTAAGAAAAAATAAATACAAGACTGGACCCTGATAGTGTGTGAAGGGTATAGAAATGAAAACCTTTTGGGGAGCATAGAGGAAATAGATCTCTTCCCCACTCCTTGCTCAGTGACATACTACTGGTAGCTTGAAATCAGCCCTTATAGGAGTATTTACATCACAAAAATCAGAGTAAGCTAAAAATCCAGGCTCTTTTCTTGTTTTTGATTTTGAGAATCAGTTTACCAGAACACTATTGTTTACAACCTATTTAACTGGAATTGAAGAGACAAAAGAAAAGAAAATTAGTAGGTAAGCCATGAAGAACAAAGCTGTCCCTCTCCTCTCATTTTTCTAGCCTAGATGAAAGGCTAACAAAGTCTTTGGTCTTCTATTTTAACTGATAACAATTGTTTCCATAAATAAGAGATGATTTTGTGAAAATATTTTATAATATAGAGCCAGTGAGGAAATCTACGGCCCATTTTCTTTTTAATGTCAGTGGTGAGGTTCCATGCACTAAGCTGTTGGTGTCATGTTCCTAAGGAGACAGCAGCACAGCAGGGAAAGGAAAAGGGAATTATTTGCAAATAGAAGTGGCTCACCCAGTGTCTCCCATTATGCATCCAGACCACGTGTCCTCACATTTACACTCACCTAAGGGAAAATGAATACACATGCCTTTTTACAAAGTGAAAACAGATGCATTAGAGTGGTCTATTTTTAAAAGTATATCTTCACTTTATTCCTTAAATACCTTTTAAAAAGTAATACCTGCTTTCTAATTTTCCTTATACTTGAAGACTTGCATGCAATGCATAATAACAAAAAAATCGACTTTGACCATATCAAGATTATATAATTTTTACTAAAATAAAATCTTGATATTTAAACAAGTGGCCTTATTTCTAAAGCATTCACTGAAATGCTTTAAAATGGCTTAACAACCCAATACCAATGAAACAGCATCATTACAGGATTCTGGTTTCACAGTCCCTTATGGGAATTCTTAGGATTTCTTGTCCAGTTTTAAAACCTCTGCACCAAAGCTGCTGGTAGAAGGCAGTACAGTGTATTGTTTAAGCAGAAAGGCTTAAAATACCTGGGCTCAAAACATGGACTTGCCACTTACTATATGAGTAATCTTGGAGACATTACCCTTTTAACATCCAGTTACCTTATTCTGTAAAACGGGGCTAATGATGGTTATCTTGTAGGATTATCTTGAGGATTAAATGAGTAGCTAGATGTAGATAATACTGGCATTTGATTATCTGTCTTATAACAGGCTTCAGAAATGGTAAAAGTTATTAGTCAAGTAAACAATATTTATATTTGTTATTAAGATAATAAGATAAATAGGATTCTAATCAACTTTACTCCAAGTACATGATGTTTGACTATTCCTGGTGAATTAACGTTACCTACTTGGGAAAATATATTCTTGCTAGATGCTAACCCTAGCATAGTTTATCAGGTCCATATTTTACGGAGCCCTTTAGCAGGCAAGTTCTCCTCTGTGGCCATAGTAAGAGATGCTTTAAATAAACCATAATAAATGGTTTATGCCTTGAACCTACATGCCTAAGATTCTGTGCTGACCACTTAAAATTACCAAACTGAGCTTATTTTGTCTTTTTTAGGTTAAACTCAACAATGAATTTATCATCACGTAGCTTTAAATGTGTATTACACATGGAGAAATTTTCACCTGCAGGACAAACACCTTGAAACATTTTTGAAGAAAATATTGTATGCCCCAGCTTATATCTTATACTATCACCCAAACTCTTTCGATCAGACAACTGAATTTATTTATTTATTTTTTTAAAGATTTTATTTATTTATTTGACAGACAGAGATCACAAGCAGGCAGAGAGGCAGGCAGAGAGAGAGGAGGAAGCAGGCTCCCTGCTGAGCAGAGAGCCCGATGTGGGGCTCGATCCCAGGACCCTGGGATCATGACCCGAGCCGAAGGCAGAGGCTTTAACCCACTGAGCCACCCAGGCGCCCCAAACAACTGAATTTAAAGTCTCATTCTCCAAAACACTTACAGAGAGTCCATTTTAAATACAACTAAACCACAGGGTGAACTTACCACTTGCCAACTTTCTTTTGTCTGAGATAATACCAATATTATGGGCTAATGACTGGGCGAGTGTAACGGCCATTAAATCAGTTTTCCCAAACTGAAAAACAAGAGCAAAAACAAAATATATGTAAACGAGAATTATTTTTTATTTAAGATGGCCCAGAGAAAAATGTCATGATATAATTGGAATCAAGTAATTTCTAAGCATCCTAATTAGCAGAGGTTAAACATACAGTAGATAAAGCTAAACAACGGAGCATTTAGGAAAAGCTGAAAGAAATAAACCCATGTTGGATTCAATCTTATAAGGAAGACTAGAAGCCAGGGAATCACCACCTTTTGGGCTCAGAAACTTAAGTCTAATTCTGAGTACGAATTTCACCAGTGACATATCTGAAAAACTTAATACTTATATATACTTAAGTCAGTCTTTTAGATATTAATAAATGTGTACACTATTTGGAACTTATTCATTTTTGTGTGTCCACTTGCATGCCCAAAATTTCCCCAAATTAAATAGAATGTGGCTTCAGAAAACAAATAGTATGAGTAACAGGAAGTGGTAATGATCTGTGATCTAAAAAAACTTGAGACCTAAAGATACTTTCTTCAATATGTAGATTCAAGTAGTTTTCTTCTAGATAACTTCCATGAGACTTAGAGCCGTAGGGGTAAAAAGAACTCTTTGGAATACTTAGTCTATTTTTTTCTCAAAAAATCTGCCAAATATTGAAGAAGGAAGAAAATTTCCAGTTGGGTTGTTAGGCAGTAAGTTAATGCTCCATGAATTACTCAATTCTCTAGGAAATCAGCCAAATAATAGGGCCTTATTTTCAATAAAGATAAAAGTAAAGTTTTTATCTATATAATCTTTAAATAGCTAAATTTGGAGATTATACTAGTAGAACATGAAAAGAATTATCAAATATTATCTTCCATTATTTTCCTATTCTCTGTCCTCTGGTCATTTATAGCAACCATATTGGTTGTGAATAAAACAACCTAACACCTAGAGAATATGGAATACAAGAAATTATCTCTTAAATATTAGGAAAACATTTTCAGCCATCATACCACTTTGTATTGTACAGATGTTCACACCTACTTCATTCACGCCTCCTCCTTTCAGCAACGAGCAAATCCCACCAATATAAGCCGCCCCGCTCCGGCTACTCTCAAATTGACTTCCCCTTTTAGAAAAGGAAATGAAAAATGCTTACTGTTCAGAGTTCCAAGTATCACTATACCTCTCATTATTAATTTACCACACTTATTTTCTCAATGCAAATACATTCCTATATTGTATATTCCTGAGGCTAAGGGAGGAATGTAACCGAAGAAAAGAGTTTCTGAGAGGGATGTTTCCCCACATGAGCAATAATACCTTCAACAGAACTATACTGGTTTTTTAAAAATCACTAATACGGTGTACTCTGAGAAAGGATACAAAATCACTTCTGTGGTATTTCTGATCAAAAGGCCCAACTTGAATCTCTTAATGGGAAAATATCAGACAACCCCACCATGGGAAACATTCTATAACATAACTGACCTACACTCTTCAAAAATGTTAAACCCAAAATAAACAAAGAAAGGCAGAGGAAATGTCCCAAATTAAAGAAGACAGAAGAGACAGGACAATTAAATGTGATGCAGGACCTTGTGTTAGATCCTGAATGGGGAGAGGGAATTAGCTATCAAAGACATTAATCAGACAGTTGGAGAAACCTGAATATAGGTTACTTAAAAGTATTGTATCTCGTTAAACTTTCTAGTTTTAATTATTTAAATATAAATTTTAATAAAATTTAATAAATGCAGTAAAAATTTTAATTGATAAAAATTTAATAATTTACTACAGTGATATAAGAGAATGTCTTTATCTTTAGGGAATATACATGTATTTAGTAATGAAGGCCTAGTAAGTGAGTATCTCCAACTTGCTCTCAAATGGTTCAGGGAAAAAAAAAAATCGCTAAATAAATGGATGAAAGGAAAAAAGGAAGGGAGGGAGGGAAAAGGGAAGAAAGAAAGAAGAAAATCATAAACAAATGGGGCAAAATGTAAATAATTAATGAATCTGGGTAAAGAGCATTTATTTCCTTGCAGTATCCCTGCAACATTTCTATAAATGTGAAATTGTATAAAATGTAAAAATTACACAAAAATACACTCTTTTACTTCCATTTATAACTTCCTTCAACAGATCTTACTTTACAAAATAGTGTTTTTTAAATGCTATAGTACATAGTTTGCTATTATATCAAATATGCATTTTACCTCAAAAAAAAAACCCCATGAAAGTGAGAAAAAATTAAAAACAAACTCCAGAAATACTAAGGTCTCACCTTAGAACCAAAGCAAAGGGAACACTAACATTTAAAATACAGAAACTTTAAAGAATATAATCAATCTGTCAAGAGTATTCTTTATGAGTATTAACAGTACTTTTACTCAATAAATGTTCTGCTTAAATCTCTTGAAAGGTAAATAAAAATATACATACAATAATAAAATAACTCAAAACTAAACTTCTTACACTTTCATGACAACTCCTAACAACCTACACTTTAAAATGTATTGCCATGTCAAATCTTACTTTCATTATACAGGAGAAAGGATACATCTCAGTCTCAAGTAATAGAGCATTTATCAGGGAACCAAAAAAAGCAATAAATCAAAGTTACGTACGAAAAAAGGTGAACTGCATCACTCTTCTCTTTGATAAAATCCCTCCTATATTTCATAAACTCACGTAGGGTGATCAGTGGATTTTCAGATATGGCGAACTTGTTGTCCGCTGCCCAGGTTTCCATGGCAACCAATACTATCCTTGTCTTCAGTTGGTCTTTATATATCTGGTATATTAACAAAAGAAACACATCAGTTATACATGTGGTAAAGTCAAATGATTTATGAACAGGACTATAAAACTCCTTTTATGAAAACTCTTGGGTTTTAGTTAAAGGTAAAAAACTCTATTGTCTTTAAGGGAGATAATTATTTCTCTAATTCACATGCATTTTCCTTGAGTTACAGAGAGTCAAACTCTTTACAACTAAAACCCAAAGAAGAATGCACTAGTTAGAAACAAAAGAACATTTTTTAAAAAAGATTTTATTTATTTATTTGACAGAGATCACAAGTAGGCAGAGAGGTAGGCAGAGAGAGAGAGGAAGGGAAGCAGGCTCTCTCCCTGAAGAGAGCCCGATGCGGGGCTGGATCCCAGGACCCCGGGATCATGACCTGAGCCGAAGGCAGATGCTTTAACCCACTGAGCCACCCAGGCGCCCCAAAAAGAACACTTTTTGACAAACGTTTGCAACCTTTTTCAAGGATCTTCCCGAGTCTGTTTTCTGGGACCCTGGAGAAAGATTTCATGCATTCCTGGGTTTCCCAAGCAAAGAACGGAACAACGAAGACTCCCCTGGGATATAATTTCTATGTAACCTGACTGGCCCCAATTAAACTCATGGAGAAGCTACCTACGGTGCCTCGTCAAGAAAAGATTCAGAAAGTAAATATAGTGGGATTACTAGTGCATGACTCATACACAAACAGGCACTCTCTTGAAAATAGCACAATTGCCTATACTGTTTCTCCAATGTTGGAAGTACTCTGTTAAGGACTAGGACTCAACTTTTTATTTTTCAATGTGAAAAACATCAGGAGAAATTTCAAGCATCAATCCATGGGTAACTTTGACCACCCCCTTATATCATCTTCCCAGTCAAATCAATCAATATCAATCAAGTCTACGGCAAGGTAACGAGGGACTTACGGGACACCTTGCCTGACGCTCAATTCAGAGCACCAAAAATAAAAGAAATACATTGTCCATTCTGTTAGCAACCAGGAGATGACATTCCTCTATGGCAATACTGAATCGAGTTGATACTTACTAAATCTGCCATGTTCACCACAGATTTCGCATATGTATTAGTATGGACAACTGAAAGCCGATGTTTTTTAAACTGAAAACAAAAGAAACAAACAAAAGTGAAGGGCTTCCAAATAATCACCCCAGCAAAGAAAACATGGTGTAACTGAATCATCTCTATGGCTTTCTATAAAAAAGTTATAACAGTTAAGAACTAGTTCTTTATATGCTGTGTAGTCTGAGGCAAGGCTCTAAATTTTGAGGCCTCAGTTTACTCAAAGGTGAGATGCAGTAAAAATACCTATTCCGTTCATTTCACAAGTTTATTTTTAACACATAATTGTTATTGAAAATGAAAAAACATATGAAAGTTGCCTATGAATTACAAGATATGAAAATACAAGTAGGGTGGATAGCCAGAAAGTGTATGTGAATACTGCTATAACTTTAAAAACTCACTAGTTCTACAAGACTTAATCAGTAAAGGAGAAGAAAGCCCTACAATTAAAGCTAGATGTGGCTGACACAAACCTTTTGTTTGGCCTCAGTAGTGTTTTAAAAACCAGGAAATATCATGTAAAACCTGGTTTTGGCTTCCCTTAAAATTAGCATCCCCCCCTGGTGAAAACGAGCAAGTACTGAGAGGCAACCACTCCCATTAGTCAGACCAGGAATCTTTCTTTTGCCACAGGCCTCACCCCTCCCTACTGTTTCACATCTGGCTTACTTAATTTGTGTTATCTGCCTATAGATCTCTACAGACATCTGAATGTGTGCTATTCTAAAAAGTCAAAATTTTGTGTTCTTACAACTTATTCTGATCATATAAAAATCTTGGACTTCATTCATGGACTTCAAAGAGGTTAGAAAGATAAAACTTAGTTCTAGCCTGAACAAAGAAGAAAAACTCAATCTGGATTTTATTAGTTGTAGTAGTAGTAGCAAGAATAGATGATCAATGTTTGCTTAATCATATGCAAATGACATGTTTTCCCTCAACTAAATCACTCAAGTAAATTAAAATGCACTTAAACCTGAAATTAAGAAAATTCAGCAATGTGCTTCACTGAACATGTTTAGTTTAAAACTGTGGTTATATAGAGCAATTAACATTATAACTCACTGCTGTGCTGTAAATATAAGCCACTGCCTACAACATGCCCATGAACTGAATATACATACTCTCGGTCAAAATAAATGACTCAGCAAGAAGGAAGTTCTTCCAGATTTCTATCCTAAAATCTTCACTGCTTGCCTATATAAGCATTTCCATATGGTTTGCTGCACAGCAAGACAGAAACTGAAAAACTCCTTTCCTTTCATTAAGATAAAGTTGTACACTGCAAACTACAGCATCATATTACTGGTGCCTTGCTGATTTCCTCAATATACAAATATTTATTAAGCAAATCCAAAGTGTTGACTAATTTTAAGTCAAAGAAATATTTCTGGAATGTCACAAAGTACTCCTAGTTACTTCCACCTAAGAATGTTTTCAATTTAGAGGTTGTTACTGTCTAACAAAATGCATCGAGATACACAAATGTCTTTTCCAAGTTAAAATTTTCTGGCTTTCTTGTTTCTTCTAAACATATTTCTGCACCCACCAGTTTTACCCCTTGGCCCAGACAAGTTCAACCAATAGACGGTTCAGCAAATCCTACCATCAGATGATCGTTGACAATCATCAGCTCAATATATTTGGTTTCCTCCTCCACATTACGAGGATGTCGACGAAGCTGCAGTATCGTAAAAGAAATAGCACCTAAATAAGCCCTCTGAACTTGGCTGTGGAAAACTAAAAAATATGTTACACATTACGTTGCATACAACCACTTCTCTACCGTTTTGTGAATTTAACTTTTTTTTTCCTTGTTTCCACATATAAGTGATACCATGTGGTATTTATCTTTTTTGTCTGGCTTCTTTCATTTAACACAATGCCTTCCAGGTCATCCATGTAGTCAAAAATGGTAGGATTTCCTTCTTTTTCAAGGCTGAATTAAACTCCACTATACATATGTGTGTGTATATATATGCATATAAAACATTTTCTTGATCCAGCCATTCACTCATGGACAGCAACATTGATAACACTGTCTTATATAAATGAAATTTGTTGAAATGACTTAAATGTTTTCACTAAGGGGGAAAAAAGGTAAATATGTGAGGTGACAGATACATTAATTAGTTCAATGGAGACATTCTTTTCACTATATATATACATATATATATAAAATCATCCCACTGTATACTTCAAGTATTTTACAATTTTGTCAATTAATTATACTTCAATAAGGTTGAAAAAGTGTTTTAATTTAAAAAAAACTAAAACATGTGAGAGAAATAAACAACATTTCCACTTTTATCCCTTCAGAATTTGTCTCATTTTTGTCAATTTTACTCAGTTTTTGAACAGGTAATAAATTCATATGAGTCAAAGATTAAATAAAGAACTATGAAGAGGTTCAGGATTGAAGTCTTCCTCTCACTTCTGTTCCCTATCTACCTAGTTGCTAACCTTTCTCCCCACATTGGGTTTAACACAGAAATAACGGAAATAGTTATGCATATAAAATCAAATATAACATATATTTGATTTAGTACTTCTATTTATTTCACTAGCTTTTGCATCAGGCTACTTTCATTCACCCAGTGTATCTTGGAGATTGTAACACATGAAGTACATTCTTTCTGGTTTAATTTAAGCTTCTGAGGATCTCTGAGAGGATATAGGGTGTGTCTAATGGACACTTTTAACCTATAATATCCAAATCTGGGATTGAGAATGCCCTTTCTTCCTCTGGTACAGTTCAAGGGATCCCCAAATGATGTAAGAGCTTTGTTCAGATAGTTTTGAGAACTTCCAGGCAGTTTTTCTTTATCTATTACAGCTATATTATATCTGTTCAACAACAAATTTTCTCCACCTTCAAAATCACAACCAGTGGATGCTACTGGTAGGACACTAAGGCAGCCATATGCCTTGGTCTCCTGGAGTTCGTCTATAACACAGTCCTTAACAAGAGCTGTAAAATGAATGTTTTCCATAATGCCATGCTTATCATATGATCTCACTTGTATGTGGAATTTAAGAAACAAAACAGAGGATCATAGGGGAAGGGAGGGAAAAATTAAACAAGAGGAAATCAGAGAGGGAGACAAACCATAAGAAACTCTTAATCATAGGAAACAAACTGAGGTTTGCTGAAGGGGAGGGAGTTGGGGGATAGGGTAACTAGGTACTGGACATTAAGGAAGGCATGTGACTTAATGAGCACTTGGTATTATGTAAGACTGATGAATCACTGACTTCTACCTCTGAAACCAATAATACATTATATATTAATTAACTGAACTTAAATTTAAAAATTTTAAAATAAATAAATAAAATTTTAAATAAATAAAAAATTTTAAGTTTTTATTTATTTATTTGAAAGAGAAAGAAAAAACACAAGCAGAAGGAGGGGCAGCTGGAGAGGGAGAAGCAGACTCCCCACTGAGCAGGGAGCCTGATGAGCTCCTGATGAGCTCTGTGCAGGCTCCATTCCAGGACCCTGGGATCACAACCTAAACTGAAGGCAGACTCTCAACTGACTGAGCTACCCACGTGCCCCCCAAAATAAAAAATTTGAGAAGTAAAAATAAAAGAAAATTATCCTATTCTCTGATCTCATAATTCATGAAAATAAATATTATTTCAAATTAAATCTTGTTGGCAATCGTCATTTACTTAACTGGGCCTCAATATATACATATATCCACAAAATACATAAAGCTTGTGGTAGCAATTCATGGAACACAAAGCCTTCTGAGAGGCAGAACTATATAAAGCATAAATGATTATGAACATTTCTCTGAGACTAGACTTTCTAGGTCAGAAACTGAACTCCACCACTATTACCTTGGGCAAGGTTCTTAAGCTTCTTACACCTCAATGTCCTTAGTAGTAAAATGCCGATGATAATAATAATACCTTCCTCAAAAGATTTTTAAGAGGATTAAGTGTGTTAGTATGATTGAAATTCTTAGAACAGAACCAGGCACAGGCACTTGTGCTTCAATAAAACAAACAAAAACCAGTTATTATTCACATTAGAAATGTGCCTATAAAGTTCTTTTCTTTTTTTTTTTTTTAATTTCATTTTATTTATTTGACAGACAAAGACCACAAGTAGGCAAGAGAAGCAGGCAGGGAGAGAGAGAAGGAAGCGGGCTCTCTATGGAGCAGAGAGCCCGATGTGGGGCTCGATCCCAGGACCCTGGGATCATGACCTGAGCTGAAAGCAGACGCTTTAACCCACTGAGCCACCCAGGCGCCCCTATAAATTTATTTTCTTTCAGGCTTATTAAACATATTTTAAACAGAAGACAACTGGTTTCTTACTAGAAATCTTACTAGAGATCCATTTCTCTCATCTGGTGTTTTTTATGCCAAATACACACACATAATACATGATATCTTAATTCTAGTAAGTAGAGTTCTCCCTCCTTTTCTTTTCTGAATGTACTGGATACACTATGTTACATTAGTCCCAGGTGTACAACGTAAGTGATTCAACTTCTCCACACATTATGCTGTGCTCACCGCAACAGTAGTTGACATCTGTCACCAGACAACACTATTACAATATCACTGATTATTCCCTGTGCTGTGCCCTTTACCCCCACGACTTACTCATTCCCTATCTGGAAGCCTGTGTCTCCCACTGTCCTTCCGCCATGTTGCCCATCCTTCTACTCACTTCCCTCTGGCAACCACCTGTTTGTTCTCTACACCTACACGTCTGATTCTGTTTTTTGTTTGTTTGTTTGTCTATTCATGTACGTTTTAGACTCCAAAAATGAGGGAAATGATACGGAATTCTGATGACTGGAGTTCTTATTCCACCTCATCCATTTCCCAGCTTTATGTTTCTGGTCATTTTCACATTTCAAAGACATCATTTTTCCCCCCTCTGTGAAAAGGGGTTGACAGTACCTACTTCATGTGGTGTAAAGCATGATACAAGGACTTCTTTTTTTTTTTCTTTAAGATTTTATTTATTTATTTGATAGAGATCACAAGTAGGCATAGAGGCAGGCAGAGAGAGAGGGGGAAGCAGGCTCCCTGCTGAGCAGAGAGCCCGATGCAGGACTCGATCTCAGGACCCTGGGATTATGACCTGAGCTGAAGGCAGAGGCTTTAACCCACTGAGCCAACCAGGCACCCCAAGGACTTCTTATTTTTGCTAAGTCCAAGATCCACTGAATGTCCATAAAGCAGACATGCAGAGTTTTATAACCCAGACTGCAGCATAGCTGAAGTGTGATAATAGCATTTTGTGGCTTTAAAACCTGATGGATTGGGCGCCTGAGTGGCTCAATGGGTTATAGCCTCTGCCTTCGGCTCAGGTCATGATCCCAGGGTCCTGGGATTGAGTACTGCATTGGGCTCTCTGCTCAGCAGGGAGCCTGCTTCTCCATCTCTCTCTGCCTGCCTCTCTGCCTATTTCTGATCTCTGTCAAATAAATAAATAAAATCTTAAAAAAAAAAAAAAAACCTGATGGATTCCCTCTTAAGGGGGTATTTTTACAAGTAGACTCCATGACATGATACAACCTAGGCAAGAAAAGAGGCCTATGATAGAAAGAACTGGAGATGCCATAGCTGGGGCCATAATCCATCTGTTTGATGAATAACCACATTATCAACACTATCTTGAATTCCTTTTTGAGTCTATGAAACAACATGGCCTCCCTCCACTGTTCCTACAGATCTGTCACCTTACTGTTCACCACACCCTGACAAATGCCGAAACTAATACTTAACCCTCTTACAGAGACCTTACAGAGACTTAACGTAGAGTTAAATGACTGGGAGTTGCCACGTGTTTTTTAAAACATCAAAGAATAACCTATGAATACATACCTGCCGTTTACTTCTTTTTGGTCTTGGCTTCAAAATAAATTTTGGTGGAGTGATGTGTACTTGTTGAAATTCTAAAAGGAAATAAAAGTAAATTAACTTAGTGCATTTGCCAGGTTTCTTTCAGACAAGGCAATCAAAGTTTTACTATCCCTTCCTAGTATAAATCATATAATTACATTCAATTCAGTTATTAACTATTAGCGATTACTATAGTTATTAATAATTAATATAAATAACTTACACATTATATAATTATAATTATTTATTATTATATAAATAATATATATTTATGGTTATAAATTTTATAATGTACATCACACTTAAAGATATACAGAACATTAATCAAAATAATTGTGTTCATATGAATGCTAACTAAAATATATCATGAATGAATACAATTTAAAAAGTTTCAAACATTATTACTGTTTTATATCCAAATTTTTCTCGTATTTTTCCTATAAATACCACCACATTCTTGAACAAGAATCTTCTGAAGAGCCAACTGGTCTTCCATGACTGATCTTCATTAAAGAATAACACACCAAATGCTGGTGAAGATGTGAAACAACTAGATCTCTCACGCAGTGTTGATGAGAGTATCAAATGGTACAACTACTTTAGAAAAAGGTTCAGCAATTTCTCATATAACCAGAGTGCTCAGAGTGCAATCCAAAAACTAACGGCATCCACATTACCTTGGTCTTGTGGGAAATGCAAACTCTTATAACCCATCCATGATGTACTGAATCAAAAACTCTAGAAACCAGTACAGCCACTATGGAAAACAGTATGGAGGTTCCTCACAAAGAATTAAAATACAAATATCATATGATCCTGTAAACCCAGTTCTGGGTAGACAGTCAAAGGAATTAAAATCAGGATCTCAAAGAGACACCTGTCCTCTGATGTTCATTGCAGCAGGATTCACAAGCCAAGATATAGAAACAACCTCAATGTTCATCAATGGATGAATGGATAAAGAAAATGTGGTATAAATATGCAATAAAGTATGATTCAGCCTTTTAAGAAAAATAAATCTCTCCATTTGTGACAACATGGATGAACCTGGAGGACATTACACTAAGTGAAACTAGCCAGACACAAAAGGACAAATACTACATGATACCACGTAGATAAGAAATCTGAAAACAATCAAACTCCTAGGAGCAGAAAATGGAATGACAGCTGCCCGGAGCTGAGAAAAGGGGGAAGCAGGGAGGTATTAGTCAAAGGGCACAAGGTTTCAGTTCTACAAGAGGAATAAGTCCTAAAGGTCCTGTACAGCAGAGCGGCCAGAATTAATAATACTATATTGTATACATAAATTCTGCTAACAGTGTAGATCTTATGTTGCAGTCTTTTCACTAATACTAATAACGCAATAACAATAATAAAGATGGTGGAAAGAAACTTTCGGAGTTAATGGGCACACCGAGGGCAGGGATTATGGTGATGATTCCATGGATGTACATTTATCTCTAAACTCGTCAAGTTGTATACGATAATTACATATAGCTTTCCTCTAATGTCAATCATATCTCAATTCAGGGGCCTGAAAAAACCCTCTCGATACGGAGCCAGCAGTCTGTGTGTGCACTGCAGTGTGAGAACGCTACTGTACAAACACAAACCTACCTTCAGACCCAATAATTCCACTGCTGTGTATTTGACAGAAGAATTGTAAACACATGTCCACAAAAAAGATTTTTATAAGCATGTTTACAGCTCTTTTATTCGTAATGGCCCAAAGCTGGAAACAACCCAAATGTCCATCAATAGAACGGATAAAACACTGTGGTAACTCTAAATAGCAGAACATACCCAGTAACTGAAAAGAATGAACTGTTGCTAATCTCCGACAACATTAATCCCATAGGCATACGGTAGGCAAAAGAAACTGAACACAATGTGTGATTCCATTTGCATGAAGATCTAAAACAGGCTAATCTAAAAGTCAGAAAAGGGACTGCAGAAGTGGGTAATACGGACTGGGAAGAGGCACAAAGGAAGATACCAGGATGATGGAATGTGCCAAATCTCACCAAGGGAGTGCACGTGTGCCAAAGCTCATGTAATGGTATACAAGATTTATATATTTCTTTGCAGGAATTTTTTAAAACAGACTGTGTTAAAGGGTCCATAGGAAATAAATAAACCTTTCTCAGATGCTTTCTTTTTCTTTTTTTAAAAAGATTATTTATTTATTTATTTGACAGACAGAGATCACAATAGGCAGAGCAGCAGGCAGAGGTGGGGGGGGAAGCAGGCTCCCTGCTGAGCAGAGAGCCCGATGCGGGGCAAGATCCCAGGACCCGGGGATCATGACCTGAGCTGAAGGCAGAGGCTTTAACCCACTGAGCTACCCAGGTGCCCCCTCTCAGATGTTTTCTTAGGGACACTAGTTCGAAGAGATGTGTCATAGAAAACAAAAGCTTCCACAATTAAACAGGTTTGGGGAACACCTGATCATATTCTCTCTCTTGGAAATACATAATGCACAGCAAGACAAAGGAATTGATAATCCAAAACCCAGGAAAACCTTATTATATTTAAAATAAATAAGCTTACTCTTGAACTTATTTCACAAGATTTTTTTTCTGATTTATCATAATAAATCCAAGCATCTAGAAAGATAAATAACACTCTTAAAATTGATAGTGTCAACTTCTGACAAGAAAAGAAAACCAGAAACTAACTGAAACAGACCAGAGTTTTGGAAGATGTTCAAAGTTATTTTTAATGACAGCAAAACTGCCAAGTCATCTTTAAAGTTTCTGTGGAAAAGAAACCCTGGACAAAGTTTTTTAAAAAACTGTTATCAGGGATGCCTGGCTGTTTCAGTCGATAGAGCATTTGACTCGATCTCAGCATTGTAGGTTCGAGCCCCATGTTGGGTATAGAGATAGCTTTAAAGTAAAATCTTAAAAAAAAAAATTTACTATGATGGAAACATTTTATTCTAAAAAAAATTGTACAATTGGATTACATTCCTTATAGGGATCTTTATTTATTACTTTAAATATTAATTAATGTTTATTGCTTCCAGTAATACCTATTAGATTGTAGTTTTATTCTCAGGCAGCTAATCATGATTTATTTTCCTCTCATCACAGGGATTGTAAAGTTTCATAAGGTAACTGAAGGACAGTCTAAAGTCCCTATGTAAAGTAAGAGCATTTGTATGCTTATTTGCAGATTTTTCAAAATAGTGAGTTCTATAAAACAGGATCCCCTAGCCTTTTCCCAGCAGGAAAGAAACCTGCAGAAGGTCAAGGAGTTATGAACCTCTTTAAGAGAAGGGACATTAACAAACACTCATTTCATTTTTCCAATGAGTAAACAATGTAAACTTTTTTTTTTAAGTTTTTTTTAATTTATTTAAGTAATCCCTATACCCAGTGTGGGGCTTGAGCTCATGACCCTGAGATCTAGAGTTGGGTGCTCTTCCAACTGAGCCAGCAGGGGCCCCAACCATGTAAACATTTCAGTGGTTTTCCTAAGCAGCAGTTTATATGGAAATGCTCTCATCAGAGAATTGTTCCATTTCCCCTGCGCCTCTCTCCCAGCACACATTCTCACCGTGGCACAGTCCACACCCCTGCTCAGTCCCCGGCTGACGGACCCGGAAAAGACAGGCTACCTGAGACTGCCTTTTCTTCACCTACAAAATGTGAACAATCCTATCAATCTCACAGAGCTGTAGTGAAGATAATAGATTAAAAATTAGAATGTACTGGGATGCCTGGGTGGCTCAGTTGGTTAAGTGGCTGCCTTCGGCTCAGGTCATGATCACAGCATCCTGGGATCGAGTCCCGCATTGGGCTCCTTGCTCAGCAAGGAGCCTGCTTCTCCCTCTGCCTCTGCCTGCCACTCTGTCTGCCTGTGCTCACTCTCTCTGACAAATAAATAAATAAAATCTCAAAAAAAAATTAGAATGTACTACAGCCATGGTCAGGGCTGACTAAGTAGGAAAGGAAGCTTCTCCACATTAGACATTGAGTATGTTCTACCTTCAGGAGGAGAAAACCGAGGAGTCCTGTAGAGCCGAAGACAAAGGCCCTCCATACAATCACTGCTCTGCTAACAAGGACCAAGTATAAGTCCTCTGCCCTACTAGTCATGTGAAGGTTTGGAAGCAACTCAAACCAACATTGTAAATAAATGCGCCTGTAAACAAACACACATGAGAAGCAAAGACTAATTTCACAAAAAAAAGCACATAATAATAAAAAGCATTAGGGGCACCTGGATGGCGCACCTGGTTAAGTATCCTACTCTGGGTGTCAGCTCAGGTCAAAATCTCAGGTTGACAGATCTGGCTGGAGCCCTGCACCAGGCTCGTGCTCAGTGAGGAGTCTGCCTGAGATTCTCTCCCTCCCCTTCCGCCCTGCCCCACTCTCTAAAATGAATAAACAGATTTTTAAAAAACAATAATAATAAAAAGCAATAATCTATAATCATTCTTTCTTAAAATGCTGAGGCAAAAAGAATTGAGGAAAACAACAAATAGTAAAATGATTACAAGTTCATCTCTATATTTACAGAATCAGTATCTCACTGGAAGTGAAGTTTTCTATATTTTGTTTATGCAGACCAATTTTTGCTCTAACATTATTTCTCCACTCAGAAATACCTTACTGATTTTTTCTAATTTTAGAAAGTCTTCCTTCAATGTGCTTAAGCTGTATCTTTCCAGACTCATCCACTACAAACATGAAGTCAGCCTGCATTTTATTCTCTCTTGATGTCCTTGACTCGATGTCACTTTCTCTCCAAAATTGTTATGAGCAGTCAAGAGCAAAGGGTATTCCACATATAGATTAGCTCTAAAGCATTCAAATGAATTATTAAAGTTGACTTTTTTTAAAGTTATCATATGAGTATCATACCGGATGGAAGATCATCCAAGGGAAATTCAAACAGTCTGGACTTGTAAACCGAATGAAAATGGAAGTCCTCCTGAAGGAACACAAACAACCAAGATTAAGCATGTGCAACCAGTTATCTCTAGTCTCAGGCAATGACAGCTCAAGAAGCTGAGACTCCTAAAAGAACCACAGCTTGACTACACACTCTCCTGGATTTGGAAAGGCAATGGGCCCCCACACAGCCCTCCCCTGCTCCCAGATTCCCCCAGCACCAGAGAGATCTCCTATTAGAAACAAAATGCCTTTGCAGACAGAGAAGCCAAAGCCTGTAATAATGGAAAATAAATGAATGAACTTCTTCCCCCAAGGGGAAGTAAGACATCTGGGAAAATGGACTAATGCTTTTCATAACTGGTTCCTTTCCATGGATCCCTGCCCCATTTTTAGAGCCAGATAGTTTTGCCAGGCAAAGAGCTCACAATCATCTCGTATCGGGGGGGTAAGATGACTAGTGCAAGTCGACGCCCAAGTGGACCTTGCTCCAAAATTCAAATTTCATCTAAGTTCTGTGACAAACCAACAGACATAAAGCCATGTTTCATCTAAGAAAATTAATGAACATTCAAAGAGTTATTTCTGGCTCCTTTCAATTAAAAAACATAGAATGTCACAAACAGTCAACTTCCATGATATCGTTGTAAAAAACATCACCTGTCCAGGCGAAGTGACGTAAAAGCCAACCACAGGCATCCAGAAAATACAACACAATACAAACAGCTCCCCTTGGGGACCTGAGTGATTCAGTCAGTTAAGCGTCTGCCTTCAGCTCAGGTCATGATCTCAGGGTCCTGGGATCGAGCCCCACATCGGGCTCTCTGCTCAGTGGGGAGTCTGCTCCTCCCTCTGCACCCCCCTTCGTTCATGCTCACTCACCCTCTCTCGCAAAAATAAATAAAATATTTTAAAAAAACAAAACAAATAGTTCCCCTTTATGGGCGGCAAAACTGTGTATTTTTAGAAATTACTTGCCCCAAATGTTTGGACGCTTGACTACAAGGAAGAATATCTGAGTGCATAGAGCAAGAATGGAAGTGTGTTACATGTCTCTGCAGTCTACAATATAAACTCAATGCTTTTCTAATTTGTGGAAAATGAATGTTGCAACCAAAGGGAAGGAGAGAATTAAGAAAACTTAGATTTTTCTACATTTCATCAGCACAAGGCTCTACAGACAATGGGCAACAGAGAATAATTTGAAATCTAGAAAAGAAAGAGAAGTGGAAATCCCATTTCTATTGCATTGGTCTGTTATAGACTAAATGTTTGTGTCCCCCCCTCGCCCCCCGCAAAACTCCTATGTTTAGTTCCTCATTCCCAACATGACTGTATTTGGACAGAACCCATGAGAAGGTGATAAAGGTTAAAATAGGTCTTAAGGGTGGGTTGGGGCTAGTGCCCTTCTAAGAGACACCACAGCTCTGTGTCTCTGCTATGTGGGCACACAGCAAGAAAGCACATCATCACAACCCAAGGACAGAGCCCTCGACAGACACAGACCCTGTCGGCACCTGGATCTTGGACTTCCAGTCACCAGAACTGTGCAAAAATAAATTTCTGTTGTTTAAGGCCCCCACTAGGTTGTTATGACTACCTGAGCGAACTAAGACAAATCATAACACATTATGATGTAGAAAGACCAAATATGGAGGCTTCAGAACACTTCAGAAGAGGGGAAAAAAACCTTGTGATTTTGACATAGTATTGTTTTTTAAGATTTTATTTATTTATTTGACAGAGAGACACACAGTGAGAGAGGGAAAACAAGCATGGGGAGTGGGAGAGGGAGAAGCAGGCTTCCCGCTGAGCAGGGAGCCTGATGCAGGGCTCGATCCCAGGACCCTGGGATCGTGACCTGAGCCGAAGGCAGATGCTTAACAACTGAGCCACCTGAGCTCCCCTTAACTTAGTATTTAATTTTATATATATGTATATATTTATATTTACTATTCCAACTCTAAAACTAAGAAAATAAAATAGAGACAAAAAGAGGAGGAAAAAAGAAGGGGAAAAGCTCCCAATATCAATTTTTACATTTGCCAAAGCAAAACAGAAGGAACACTTACTTGGGAGGTGTAATTTTCTTCCGGTTCAATGAGATAGGTGTGGTTCCCATCATAGAACATCCCACTGCCAAGGACAAGAAAATAATTAGGCATGGCTATCGACTCTTGCCTCAGAACAAGATTCTTTTAAAAGCAGCTGCCAGAGGACCAATTTACTTCTCAACACTCACTTCCCAGTCCCACCCATCACCACCAGATACACACCACATACCATACATACACACACACACACACACACACACACACACTCCACACATACCACACACCATACCAAACACACCTCCCAAAACTATACCCCATATACACATACACACTGCACCATACCACACATGCGTGTGCACACACACATACACACACTACTAAGAGGGAAAGGCCCCTCCCTCCGACTCCCCATCAGCAGCAGGGTCCCTGGGTCCTGACCCACCTGCTCTCCTAACAAGAGGTAACACATTTCAACAGCTTACCATGAGCTAAAAACTTGACACTCATCTTATCTTTTCCACAAATGTGTGAGGGAGGTACACTCATATATTGGCCTATACTCATTTTACAGGAAAGGAAACCAAAGCCCAAAGAGATGAAGTAACTTGCCCAAATTACATAACCAGGAGGAACAGAGGCAGGAAGAGAGAGAGCCTGGGCAGATTGGTTCCTGAATTGCCCATCTGCAGTTGGTACCTCTTCACCCATTCACGCATTCAGCATACATCAAAGCACCTACAATGCACTGCTCTAGGTGCTGGGGATACAGTAGTGGACAAAACCAGACCAATTCTGACAGACAAAAAAAAAAAAATCATGAACTAAATATATATGAGGTGAAAAATTCTAGGGAGAAAAATAAAGCAGGTTCAGGGCAATAAATGGTGCCAGAGGACTGGGTGTAGAGACCAAGGAAAGAAGACTGTTGATTTATACAGAGTTTCAGAGAAAGGCCTTCTAGAGAAGATGGTATTTGAACAAAGATCTGAAAGAAGTGAAGGGATGAGCCATAAGGATATCTGAGCAAAGACCTTGTCACTCTCGAGCCCTAAGTGTGCTCCAGGAACATCAAGGGTGCAGTGTAGCTGGAGGGGGGGCGGTGAGGGGAGCCATAAAATGAGATCAGAGGAAGAGTGGGGACCACATGAGGCAGGCCCTTCTAAGGGCAGTAGCTTTTAGTCTGAGAGACATGTGAAGCCACTGCAGGGGTTTAAAAGCAGAGGGAAACACAATCACTTTTAAATTTGAAAATGACTGCTCCAACTGCTGTGTTAAATTAGTATTTTGGATGGCAAAGATACAAATGGAGAAGTTATTGCGATAATCCAGGCGAAAAAAGATGGCAGCCGCCTAGATCACAGTGGTATTGGTGGAGACGATGAGAACAGGTCAAATTTTGGAGACTTTTCAAAAGTCCAACCAACCAAGCAGATTTACTGGCAGGTTTGTAATGCAGTATGCAACAAAGAGTGGTGTCAGTGAAGACTCCAAGGTTTCGACCTCAGTAACTGGTGAGATGGAATTCCTGCTTAATAAAAGTCACAGGAGGGACAGAATGGCCTGGGCACGTGGAAGGAGAATGCAGGGAGGAGGGCATGATTCTGCAGTTGGGTTTTGACCTCTCAGGCTGGAGATGACTATCCGCCGACTAAGGAATCCTCTGGAGGGCACTTTAATCTACATATAGCCTCAGCTCCAACCAGAGAGATCCCAATGGCCAGTCCTTTTAGGAGGGCATGGTCTTTCTACTAAGATCAAGTCCCTTATGATGTCGAAGAAATGTGTCTTGTCGTTCAGGCATTTGAGGGAGGACAAGGTGTGATTTTCTGCTGTCATTTTTCAGTGTTACATGGAAAGGACTGCCCGAGACCCAAACTGTTAGGCACAGAACAGTATTTATCTTTCACTGAGGGCTTCGTGAAATCAGTTGGTTTCCCTGAGCTATAATTATAATGGCCTCCAGCTCTGCCTCTATACAAATACTTGCATTCCTGCTGCAATATCTTCCACATGTCCTCAACTTTCATATACCCTTAGAACAACTACTCTCACAGCTGTAAGGTTTTCAACCAAAGTACACTTTTTGAATTTGGATGACATTGCATTTGGAGTTTAAAGATAAACAGATGCATTCTGCAAGATATTACTGACAATACATGCCTAAAGAATCAGAATTGGGGGAGCCTTTTGGGGGAACAGTAGACCAAAGACAACAGTAGACAGTCTCTCTGCCCCTGCTGAGAACTGGACAGACTCATCCAGAAAATTGTACAGAACCATCACCCTTTGCCAAAGCTCACATGATCAAGCAGCAAGCAGATTGTTTTGTTTAAATAATACAGGGTACTGGGACGCCTGGGTGGCTCAGTTGGTTAAGCGGCTGCCTTCGGCTCAGGTCATGATCCCAGCGTCCTGGGATCAAGTCCCACATCGGGCTCCTTGCTTGGCGGAAAGCCTGCTTCTCCCTCTGACTCTGCCTGCCACTCTGTCTGCCTGTGCTTGCTCGCTCTCTCTCCCTCTCTCTCTGACAAATAAATAAAGAATCTTAAAAAAAAAAAAAATTATAATAAATAAATAAATAATACAGGGTACTATTTCCTCTTGCATCAGGTCAGTGCCGAATGTGAAAATCAGTGAGTTTTATTGGATTTAAACATCATGATACACGGTGTAAAGAAAGCAAAATCTGAGACCATATATATCTAGATGATTATGGCTCCCTATATGGCAATATGCCATTAGTAATTCTTTAACTATTAAGAAAGTATATGTTTTATTTGCTTTGAGGATTGACACCTTTCTCTTATATTTATATAAATTCAATTAGTGCAGTAAGTCCACACACAGTATATATCTGATAAAAACCTGGAGCTAGGACCTACTTATGATAGGTCAATTGAGCTGAAATTTTAAGAGTCTCATGCTCTACCGACTGAGCTAGCCGGGCACCTGAGCTGAAATTTTAAAATGCTGAATCAAAACAAGATTTTGAGGGGCGCCTGGGTGGCTCAGTTGGTTGGGCGACTGCCTTCAGCTCAGGTCATGATCCTAGAGTCACAGGATCGAGTCCCACATCCGGCTCCCGGCTCCACGGGGAGTCTGCTTCTCCTTCTGACCTTCTCACCTCTCATGCTCTCTCTCACTCTCTCAAATAAATAAATAAAATGTTAAAACAAAACAAACAAACAAAAAAAACAAAACAAGATTTTGAAAAGAAACAGCCATTCTCACAAATTGCCACAAGAGGGCAACAAACTCGCATTTGATTCCGTTCTTTTAGATTCCCATAGGTACAGGATTTTGTCATAACATCAAAAGTATCAGGACCAAAATATTGCCCATTAGTCCTTTGAATTTGAAAAATAAAATGTGCATTTGCAGGTTCTTTATGTAAAAAACATAAATCTGGTTATTTTTCTCCTTTATGTTCTTCAACTGAATTCAGTAAATCAAGAAAAATGAAAAATCTCCTTATGTACTTGGTAATTTATAAAAGATGAGTCATGGATGAAATAATCTATTTCAAATCCAAATCACTGTAATTGAGACAACATAAATTATTTAATATTTATTAATAGCCCTTAAAATATTTGTCAGCAATTTTTGTTCAGAAGGTAAAAATCAACATGAGAATAATTACTAAATAACAAGAAGGAACAAGAGTAAATTTATCTACTACGCTCATAAAAGTCTAAGAACACCCAAACATGCTTCTATGAATCCAGACAGTGTTCCTAGACACATGCTGCATATTCTGTTTATCTCCTTTTGTTTAGTTTTAAATGAAAAAGTTTCTCAAGGTAGAGGTAAATTTTACTTTCTTAAAACAACTGATGCTGGCTCCGGGTTCTACTCCTAATCTAGTCACTGAAGTTTCCTTACAGTTTCTTTTCCACCAGGATGAGTAGCAAGCTCTTGGTCTCGGGTTCTCAGCGATGCCTTCTCCCTGCTTCTCAGAAATACTGTGTCTGCTTGGAAAACTGGAAAGCAGAATGGACTAGTCCTGGATAAGATGCTTACATGGTAACTCTGGGCTGAGATTTTAAGAGGAAGAGAGAGGGAAAACCACCTCTTCTTTTTATCACTATCATACATTTGCTGTCACAAATGTCAATGGGCCCAGGATACTATTCTTAGCTGACAGCTGTGATCATCTTGAGATCAGATAGAACAGTTTTATTACTGAAGGGCATTTCAATGTTTCCTTCTCTAGATAAGAAAACCAAGACCCTCAGATAGAAGGCATGGATTCCTGTTTGTAAGAATGTCTCTTTAGTCAAATAATTTATTTAAAATAAGTAAATGTCTTTTAGAACCAGCAATAAGCGGATGGAGGTCTTCCGCCCTCTCAGGCAGCTGGCCTCCTTCCCCTGGCTACTTAAGTTCCAGAGTTCCCACATTCTCTCCCTTCTGCCTCTGACATACTTACTGCCCGGGGCCTGACCCAAGGCACGCCTCAGGCAGACCAGCTCGATTTTCCAGGCTCTTCCGTTATTTCTCTTTCCTAGCTTTCTTCAAGATCTCCACGCAGCTCGCTCTCAGAAGACTCTATCAAAGCCCATTCTTGGGCTGACTCCAGCTTCTTCAGGTGACATTTCTCTGGAGCTCTCAAGCACTACTTCATTGCTCAGGGCCCACTCTCTTCTTGCCTTTTCCTGTGACTTTCTCTCCCAGAGAAAACCAATACACCTATCACAGTCCCTAGGAGGAAGCTGAGCTAGCTTTACCCGCCCCCACTGGGCTCTGAGCTGCTGGGGACAGGAGTCATGTTCTCATTGCCTTGATTTTCCTAGTCGGGGGGCACATAGCAGACACTCAGTAACTGCCAGCTCTGTGGAAAAGCTGGATCTCGAACTTTTGGGAGCTGGCAGGATGCATTTTCAAGTTTCCAAACAAAAATTTAACAGAACTAAAGTGCTGACTTGTGCTGTGCCCCACAAAAGTAAAACAAACAAAAAAGAACTGAGATGATTTTGCCTAAGTAGAATGTAGAGGAATGACACGGTAGCTTTATAAGGGGTTCACAAAATAAATGAGACGGCCACCTGTGGAACACCATCAGCGACAGAACGGAGGAAGTAGATGTATTCCCATGGTAAACATCAGCAAACATTCTTTGATAATGAAGGTTATGAGAAAGGAAGCAAGGCCCCCGAGGAAGGATAAACTCTGCTCCTTAGAGATTTCTGAGAACAGACGGACCCTCCCACAAGCTTGCTGTGGGTTTTAGGTGGGATTCTGGCTGGAACACATGAGCTCTTGAGGTGACTTGCAGTCTGTTGTCTTTGTGCAAGGAGTCAAGAGTTTCCACCCACTGAAATTTGCTATTCCATAAAAACATGAAAACTAACATCCAGAAGGAGTAGGGGCAGAGCAGACCAAGGGGCTAAGCCTCCAGAGAACCAAGTCACTCTTGCCACAACTTGGGTGAAACTAGAAAAAAGCTTCAAACACCACTGTAGGGTATCCTATCATAATTCCAAAGACCCTGGTCTGTTTCTGCGACTCTAATTTCAAAATCTGCTGAGTTTATAAACCTCAAAAGAGAAAAAGATCAGACCCATCACTGATTTAAAATTATTTCTTGACATAAAATTAAGATTTTGATTACAGTGAATTAAACCTGAAGGAAATAAGGGATTGAAAGAATGGACGATACAAAAAACTAAAGACACTTACTGAAGCCCATGGCACGTGGACAACGCAACGAAGGAGGCAGGGTTTCCTCGGATATGGCCCTGGTAGTAGCAGTGTTCTCCTCCCTAGAAGCAGAAACAGAGAGCATCAGGCTCTGCCATCACCAGGAGAATCAGCCGCATCACTTCACAGGTTCCTGCCCACACCACATCTCCACGTACAAAGCTCTGCAGAATATTTCCTTATTCAGATTCGTGTTATCAAACCTGTTCTAACAGAATTATTCATAAACAGTCCCAGGGAGCCAACTCCATATCAAAAGCAGATGAAATAAAAGTTGACTGAACTTGCCTTTTATGTAGGCGAGGAGAGAAAGAACAAAGCAACAGATACTGAAATGCCCATGGGGTCCCTGCATGAGGATCAGCGCAATCCTCTATTTCCCCCGTCATGAGAAACCCAACCTTGAGCAGCAGCAAGATGATCCTCTTTCCCATACTTTAAGTAAATATGTAGAGTTATCATTTGAGAGTCACTAAATTAAATTGATGGAGGGAAAAATGCTTATCTTTATGGTGTTTATATCAAAACTTGACAAGTTTATGCTATTCTGTTCTCCAACTATGAATGGCTTTACCAGTAAGCAGTCTGGGTGGGGCTTAAAATTCCGAAGTTTCTTCTGGCAGCTGGTTACATTAATTCCCATGAGACTCATTTCTGTGGATTAAATGTTCTTGTAAGAGGTAACAGGGTAAGTCCTCTGCGCCTCAGGGTGGTGTCTCAGTCTTTAAATACCTGCCACTCAGAGTGTGGCCTAGAAACCAGCAGGGGTTGAGACACTCTGGAGCTGGTCAGAAACAATCCCAAACCCCAGCCCCCACCCACCCACTTACTATAAAAGGCATCTTAACAAGGTCCCAAGCGAATTCACATGCACATTAAAGTTTGAGAAGCATTGTTCTAAATGGCCTTTTCCATTCTCCCACTGATCTCCTATTTCTTCAGAAGCTAAAAGCTGGTAATTCAACTGACATACTGAGATAGAAAGGACTAAAAGAATGGTTGGTTTAAAGGGCTGGCTTTACAGTCTGCCTTAAGGATTAATCCTACCTAAAATATTCAGGGCTTGACAAGCAGAGGGGAGAGAACAGGAACACACAGGATGTAACAAGGCTGAAGACATTCTATTCATTGAAATTCCAAGAAGACAGCCTGGCCTGTGATGGCTGCTTCTCATGAGATAAACCTACAGGATCCAGTGAAGCCCAGTTCTGGGGAGGTGGCAGAGAACAGGTAAAAGGGCACTGCTCCTGGGACACCTCCAAATCCCCAAGGGAGTCACTGAGCATCATGAACCCAGGACCAAGGGTAGATGTGATGGAGGGTAAGAAAGAAAAGGGTGGTACTCCACCTGGAAGCCTGACAGGAGGGATCATCAAGTAAACCACAGACTTAAGCACAGAAATAAAGCCAGACCCTGACTGTCTGGGTAAGGCTGGTTTGGTGAAGATATTAACAGCATGAGCTATCAGCTCCTTCACTTACTAGCTCTGCAATCTGAAGCAAGTTACAGAACCCTCCTGTGTTATCTGTCAAATGGGTGTAACAATTTCACAAGGTTGTTCAGAAGATTAAAGAGAGTTAAAGTGCATAAAGAACTTAGAATAATGCTTGACAGTTAGTAAGCACTCAATAAATGTTGCTACTACTATACTATGTATAGGGGTGGCTGAGTGGGTTAAGCACCCTACTCTTGATTACATACGCCCAGGTCATACTCTCAAGGTCATGAGGAGATAGAGAGAGAGAGAGAGAGAGAGAGAGGGGACACGTGTGCGTAAGTGTGCCCCCACCCTTGGGCTCTCCGCTAGGTGGAGCCTGCTTAAGATTCTCCCTCTCTCTCTGCCCTTCCCCTCCTTGCCTACCCCATCCACTCACACACTCACTTATGTACTCTCTCTTGCTCTCTTAAAAAAAAAAAAAAAAAAAAGCACTATGTGTTAATTACTGTTCTATTCAATTTACATACACAATCGCCTTGAATACTCATACCAATCCAATAAGGAAAGATTGTTATCTCTCTTCTACATAGGTCACAATCTCCAAGAGCCAAGGCAAACTTAGTGTGAACATGTAAATGCAAGGCCTGTGTCATTTCTCCTACACTACTTATGAGCTGGGCCTAGAACCTATGGGGATCTAATGCAAATCTACACTTTCCCCCAGGCTGATTCTTTAGGGTTTTTGTTTTGTTTTAATTTATCCTTTGAGAAGGGCTGGGAGTAAATTTAACAGAGTTTAAAATATCCTCTGTTGGGTTGTTGGACTGGTGAATTGTCCATAAGATTAGATTCTAAATTAGAGGTCATTATGTTTCAAAAGACCTTCCTAGAAACATCTAATTGGATGAGAAATCAACACATTAGCTTTCTATTAGACAGACATGAGGGGCCAACAGTAAATGAGGTAACCTGGATAGAGAAAGAATTCAGTGTGAAAATGTTTCCCTCTACTGGATAGTGACTAACCAACCCCATCAGATCTCTTTCTGAAGTCTCAGACTCACAGCGAACAGCAAATATAATGACAGTAGAAACAAAAAAGATAATCACAAGAATTATGGTATCAGATTACAGAACAGTGGAAATTGACAAGTCAATGTATGTGGGGAAAATATGTCAGAGGCAAAGGCATATAAGAAATGTCTTATAAATTACTGAAGTTTTCTTTTAAATACCAACTTTGGAAACATGTTACATTAGATCATAAAAAGAACAAAGAATTCATGTTTTAAAACAATCTTCCAATATACCAGGACTAAATAGATGATTAGATAACGAAAACCAATCTTTTGCTTATTTCTGATTCTGTAAAATAGGAGTGGATCCAAAAACAGCATATGATCAAGACCCATCTGCACAAAAGCCTAACACTGCAAATGAAGAGAGAAGCTCAATCTGGTTGACTCATTATCAAATGTTTCCATGACACTTTAAGAGAAGCACAAACAACAGGGGGTAAAATGTCTTCAGTTGGGCTACTAGAATTCCAATTTTGAGGCTCTCAGCTGGTGGTAGATGTAATTCTTCTAAATGATGGGAATTTATTTCTGTGTTGTGACTTTTTTCAGGGATTCACCATATGGCAATAATTATTTAAACCATGAACTAAAGTAACAAAGTTATTACAATGAACTTATTGATTTATTAATTATTAAAATAAATAAAATTTAATAGATTTTGAGTTTACTCAAATACTTTTTATCTAATATTTTAAAAATAATAAATGCCTATGGAAACATTTCTAAGAATTCAGGATACATATGGTGACGAGTGAAAAATACTCCCTTCATACACTTTAGAGGCAGCTGACTCCTGAAAAGCAAGCATTTTTGACAGATTCTGTGCACCATATCAGGAATGGTCTAAATGGCATATTTAAAGAAATACATAAATACACAGGTATCCATTTCAGTGCAGAAATAGGTTTACACTGTACACAATGTTCTGCCACTTGATTTTTTTCTTTAAGGTAACCTTGACATCTTTGTATATCAGTTATCTCATTCTTTCCATAATAGCATAATATTCCATTATGGGATGAACCATAATTCATTTAAGCATTCCTGTACCAACAGACATTTAGATTATCTTCATTTTTTTGGGTCATCATAAACAATATTTCAAACATCCTTTCACATATATATTTTTTTAAAGATTTTATTTATTGAGGCGCCTGGGTGGCTCAGTGGGTTAAAGCCTCTGCCTTCAGCTCAGGTCATGATCCCAGGGTCCTGGGATGGAGCCCCGCATCTGGCTCTCTGCTCAGCAGGAAGCCTGCTTCTCCCCCCCTCTCTCTCTGCCTGCCTCTCTGCCTAATTGTGATCTCTGTCTGCCAAATAAATAAATAAAATCTTAAAAAAAAAAAAGATTTTATTTATTTATTTGACACAGATAAATCACAATTTATCAAAGTTTCTCATATTTTTGTGCAATTCTTTTGATATCTAGGTAGAACACATTACTAGATGTGAATCTGGCAGGTCAAAAAATATGTGCCTTTTAAATTTAATATGTTTTTTTTAAGTAAATTTAATATCTTTTAAGGGACAAATAAAATTACATTTCTTGGCACTTTTATCTGTTTTTAAAGATGCACTGCGTTTGAAAATAAGAAACTGCATTTTATTAAAAATGGTATACTGCAAGAAAGATCACTACTTAAGCCAACTTTGTTGAGTCTTATAAATTATAAAAGTTTTCCATATCTTCATACAACTTTCATACAACTTTCTTGAGGAACCAGATGCTTTCTGAAAGTAGGTATTATATATAATAATCTAAGACACATGTAGGGAAAGAGAAAAGTCAGCAGCATGTCTTAATAGAGCTCAGTGCCTTATCTGACTGCCAGTCATAGCTTCATTCCTTAAAGTCTCTTTTGTTCCAGAAATAAACCTGCTGTCATTGAAACCTTCTTCATACTCCTTGATTTAATAACACAATCATAATAGTATAGATGTTTATTTTTAGATAATTAGATAGAGCTAAAAAAAAAATTTACCCACCTCTATACAAATGAACTGTATGATAGTTCCTATGTCTACTGGTTTATCTCCCTGGTGGACAAAAGGCTTATTGCAATTTTTATTCTAAGGAAGTTAAAATAATCACTTATTTGCAAAATTCAAAGATAAACTGCATATTTATTAAAGAGCCAGAAAGATCTCAAAAGAAAAACAGAATTTATTACAAATATGATACACTGAAAGCACAAAGGAAGCTACACAGACTGGGTTATAAAACTATAAAAAGCCAATAAAAGGAACCAAGGGGAGCACAGCAGCAAGGCCACAGTCATCTGCCCTTCATTCAGACCCTCAAAGGAAATTCTACAACTTTATCAGTTCCAAGATGAGCCAGGGCCACCTCCCTCAAAAAGCCTGCTGATTTCCTCCTCCTCACAAATTACTTCTCATTAATTTCGCTTTCTGAATTCTTTATGAATGTTCATATACTATCAGACCTACTGCACCTCTTTACACTTGCATTCCCGTTTCTGCCTTATGTCCTCCCCTAGTCTATGGTGTCTTTTCAGGGAAGCACCTGTACCTAAATCTATGTTTCTATCTCCAAGCGTGCTGTTAGAAAACAGTGAATCTCATTTTCCTCACCAACAAGATGGGATTAATACCTACTCATGCTGCTAACAAGAGTATTCAAGGAATTCCATGAAATAACAAAGTCAAGTCCACTGTAAACTACTATATAAATAGGTAAGGGGGGCAGGCAGGGCATAATTACTCAATGAGGGATTCTATCATGTCCCTTGAGCTAGGCTTCTCTTAATTTATTTGCTAAGACTAACAGTTCAGGGCTATTGATTAATAATGCAGATTACTATGTTTCTGGCCCTGAGAGTGTGGAGGCCAAGAAAAACAAGGCTGTACCCACTTCAAGTTTAGCCTTGACATAAGTACAGCCATCTTAGGTCTCCGTGACCGGTAAATGACCCCTGGCTCCAGGAAGACTGACCAGAGGTTTTAAAAACAAACACCATACCAAAAACCAATTCGGAATAGGATAACTTAATGAGGTTAATAAGTCATGTCAGGAGTAGGATAGCTTGATGTTGTAATAAATCATGTCAGAAATAGGATAGCTTAACATTGTAATAGATCACAAGAACATAGGGATGAGATCATGGCCCAATCACCTACTGCCAAATCCACCCCTACTCTGTCTTTAAAAACTCTGACTGTAGTCTGGTTCGGGGTCCAAGTCCCTACTCCGCTGTGTCAGGTATACTTGGGCGCAAGCTTAAGCTTGCTGAATAAACCCTCGTGTGATTGCATCGGTGCTTGTCTCCTCGGTGGTCTCTCAGACATGACAACTTGGGCATAACAAGAGTTTGTTTAGGTAGCTCAGAAGTGAGACTGAGAATCTGCATTTTTACAAATATTCCCATGTTTTTCTTACTTTAGGAATACACCCGAACAGTGGTTCTCAACCTCAGCTGCATATCAGAATCACCTGGGGAGCTTTTAAAATCCCAATGCCCAGGCCAACATCCAAATCAATTAAATCATTATCTCTGTAGATGGGACACAGGCATTAGCATCTTTACCAATGCCCAGATGATTCGATGAAAATGCAGTGATTGAGAATGCCTGCACTAGAGAATGGTTGCTCAGTAACAGGGATTCCCAAAACTGTTCCCCAAACTAAAGACTCATCCTGGTGGGCTTTGTAAACCAAAGGATTCTCAGGACTTCCCTCAGAGCTACTGGATCAGAATCTCCAAGGAGGTAGGGCTCCAGGGTTTTTAGAGTTGCAAAAAATTCCCCAGGTGATTCTGAATACTGTATTTGGAATTACTAACCTAAAAATACTCAGTCCAATACCAAATCATCTCCATGTAGAGGATACCAGAAAGACTAGGATCTTTCACAGAATGAAACTATCTATCATAACCTAGGCATTCTGTTTGGTGATGTTGGTGATTTATGAGAGAATTCATAATGACTGATGAGGCGAATACTTTACAAATGAGAAAACACGGATTAAGAGAGAACCTTCCTACCTACTTAAACTTGGGTATACCAGATGCCCAGTCAAGTCTCTTTACACTGGCAGTTATCAAAGAGCAGTTTCCAGCATAATAACATGCACTGGTTAGAAATTCAAATTCTCAAGCCTCACACTAGGCTTACCTAATCAAAAGGTCTGGGGATATGATCCAGCTACCTGTGTGTTAGCCAACCCTCCAGCTGACTTCAGTGCACTCCAAAGTTTGAGAGCAACTGCTTTACATCACACTTGTCCCTGCTGTCAGGGCTGAGCTCCCTGAAAAACTGCACTGGTTCCTCAGCAGAGTCTTAACAAAGCAGAAAGAACATAAACAGTCATAGCTTTTCTTCACACCCCTTCTTGTATGACCCAGGTCAGCCAGCTTTATCAGAAACAATATAGAAGGGACACCTGGGTGGCTCAGTTGGTTAAGCGGCTGCCTTCGGCTCAGGTCATGATCCCAGCGTCCTGGGATCGAGTCCCACATCGGGCTCCTTGCTCGGCAGGGAGCCTGCTTCTCCCTCTGCCTCTGCCTGTGCTCGCTCTCTCTCTCTCTGACAAATAAATAAATAAATAAAATCTTAAAAAAAAAAAAGAAACAATATAGAAGATAAAAGGTGAGGTAAGAATACGTGAGAATTCTACCACGGACAAAGCCATGTAGAGCAGTGCTACTTGTTGTAGGTGCTGGTATGTGGGACGCCTTAGCCTGACAAAAGGGACCAGTGTGGTCAACCATCCTGCTAGCCTCACACCAAGGGGTTTCACAGGACGCAGGTTGCTGCATTGGTGCTACATCCAGGGAAGCCACAGACAAATCAAGATGACGTGGTCATCATAAAAAGGGCAGGGCCAGTCTGACACTTACAGACCAAATCCTCAACCTGGTCACCATTATGTTCCTGTTCTGCTCACGGGGTCATAACCCTTTCCCGCTCTACAGGCACCAGTCCCGGGACCTGCCTCTGCCCTGACAGGTGGGGTTTATGCCAATCATCCACCTCCATGGGTGAGATCCCTGGTCACTCTAGCACAGTAGCTCTGAGCCCCAGAATACCAAGCCTTTTCCATATCAGTTACATTAGAATCTCATATCCATATCAGTTAAATTAGAATTAAAATCAGGTGGGGCCTGGCATTTTTAAAATCTGTCCAGATGATCCCAACATGCTACCATGGATGAGAAGATACCCCTTTGCAAGAACTGAAGCCCCGTCCTTGAACTCTACTGTATACTAGAATCCTTCCAGGCATATGCACTGCCCAGACTTATGTTTGTGGCCACATGGGTAGAGTCCATTCCACCAGGCACTTGCCTACAATAAACTCTTCCCAATTTCCCCTTGATTGACACTGACATGAGGAACCTGCCCTTTTCTTACCTTTCCCCTTCTTCCCTCCCAATGGTGACAAATGGCGTTTTCAGACATTACTGAGTCAGGAGTAAACCAAGTCTCTCTAGTGCCATTTGCATCAAAGAAATGCCTAGAAAAGCAAAATCTTATGTTGGAGAGGATCCACCAACCAACCCTGATTAAAATTCATAACTTGAGTTTACAAAGAATCAGACTGGCTTCACAGAAGGGACATAAGTTAAACATCTGTTCAGGTACAAAGTATAAGAGTTATTCTACAAGCTCTCTAAGAAAATTGGGCAGAAAGACAATCTCACCTCATTTTACAGTAAATTAAACTAAATTAAGTTATAACATGGTGATTCCCAAATGCCAATTATCCATGGGTCTGTACTAACGTATGTCAAAATCTTTACCAGTTCATGCCAAAATGAGAAAAATAAGAACAGTGTAGTCAGTCTTTCATAAAGCTAAATGTAATTTCATTTTTATAACTGCCCTTTGTTTTTGAGATTAATTCGTTCCTTCTCTTTCATTATTAAAGTTATCCATTTTTTTTTACATTTTTAACAGAATGTTAATTTTGGAGCAATGTTAGAGTCACAAAAAAGTTGCAAAGAGTTCTGGCATACCTAATCACTCAGTTTTTTCTCTGTTAAGATCTTACATTACCTGAGTACATTTGTAAAAACTAAGAAACTGACCTTGGTACATTACTACTTACTAGAGTCTGAGCATTTAGATTTTAGCGGTGTTTCCATTAATTTCTTCTTTCTGTTCCAAGACCCAACCCGGGGTACCATACTGCATTAGTTGTCATATTCATTCTCTGTATGGTAACAATGGTAAAGAGAATTTAGGTATCTTGAAAAGGTTGTTTCCTTATATGATGAAAATAAAAAGACTGGCAACTCTGTATTAATCCTTAAAATTTGTTTTGTTAGTATACTAGGCTATGAAATATAACTCTAGCAGGAGTATAAATGAATACATCCTAGATTTTAATTTCACACCATAAATTTTCATTTTTTTAAAAGACCTTATTTATTTATTTGACAGAGAGAGACAGTGAGAGAGGAAACACAAGCAGGGGGAGGAGCAAAGGGAGGGGAGGAGCAGAGGGAGGGGAGAAATAGTCTTCCTGCTGAGCAGGGACTTGTGGGACTTGATCCCAGACGTTTAACAACTGAGCCACCCAGACATCCTTCACACTACAAATTTTCAAAAAAAATTTTTTAAAAACACCCTTATGTAATCGGCTTAATTTAAGTGATTAGAAATAAATTCTGAAAGACTAGTCAAGAACACTTTGCAATGGGGCACCTGGGTGGCTCAGTTGTTTAAGCAGCTGCCTTCGGCTCAGGTCATGATGCCAGGGTCCTGGGATGGAGCCCCACATTGGGCTCCTTGCTCAGCGGGAAGCCTGCTTCTCCCTCTCCCATTCCCCCTGCTTGTGTTCCCTCTCTCATTCTTTCTGTCAAACACATAAACAAAATCTTCAAAAAAAAAAAAAAAAAGATACTTTGCTATAACAGAAATCTAGGAATTCTTTGTTTTCTGAGATTGTTCTGAACTAGCCTTTCAAAGAGGTTTGTATAGTAGACAGCCTTGAAAGATGGAGATATCTTTCATTTTTACTGTCTATTATAAAAGATTTGGTTTCCTAAATTCAGAATTTCTCTCTAGTAACACAACACACTGTGTGTACAAGTGTCACTTAGTCCTTCCCTCTGTTAACCTCTGGAATCGATGCTTGAGAAACAAATCTAAAAAATGTTGATGTTCTGGCTACTGCTACTGCTCTGAGTATTGAAGTCCTTTGTCTCTGACCCAAGAGTCTTTTGTCTTCTGCCAGCAAAGAAATTTCAGCAGGCTCACTTATTAACTTGCAAGTAAGATAAAAACTCAGACCTCCACAATTCTGGAAACTTGGATTTCCACTATTCCCTGAAAATTAAAGAGATTTGCTAACAGTGAGCCTCTATTCCCACATTTCCATGTTCTTATAGGACAAAAATCAGCTGAAGGTGAGTAAGGCTCACATTGCCCATTTTACCACAACTAGCCAGTCTCTCATTTATACTACTGGTTGAAAACTCTGGATATTTCTACTTGCCACCCTATTCAAAGTATAGTTGTTCAAGCAACAACCAAGTTATCAGCTTACTCCAAGATCTAGAACCAAAGCATCATTCAAAATCTCTGCACTATTTTAGTGCAGCACTAGGATCTTGTAGCATAGTCATTGATCAAAAAATATTTTAAAAACTAATAGAAAATCTAGTTGATAAAAAAAAGGAATGATTTCATTTAAAAATTGCATGGTTTCTGTTAAAGAGAAAAAAATGTGTAAGAATAGTATTGTAGCATAAGTTTCTACAAGGAAGGAACAAAGAGACAGAACTAGAAAGCCACTGGATATAAATAAAGGTGATAAGGAAGGAGTTAGTCCTAATGGAAGATGGTGAACACCACAGAAAATGAGGGCTATCACTTTCTTATGAGCTCTCCGGTTAAAAAATAAAATCCCACCAGGGACCTAGTGAGCTTAAAATCTATTTTTATTGCTGTGCAGGAGTCTATCCTCATACTGATTTCCCTCCGGTAATATCAGCTAAGGAAAACAAGGTATGAAACCTATGATAAGTTCCCAGGAGTTCCGCTCACAAGCACCCTATGTGAACAATTGTTAGTCTTTTGAGATGCAATACATTTTCAAAATGTACAGACTCCCTTCTCCTCTTGTCTGTCAGCCGAGGCACCTCCAGCCCATATTCTTAATGTTTTTACATTAGTTAGAATCAAAATGCCTTCTACATTAGTTTCCTAGGATGGCCATGACAAATTACCAAATTACCTGGGTGGCTTAAAACAACAGAAATTGGTATTGTCACAGTGCTGGAGGCCAGATGTCTGAATCAAGCCACACGCCCTCTGAAGACTCTAGAAAAGAATCCCATCTTGCTTCTCCCTAATTTCCAGGGGTTGCCAACAATCCTCTGTGTTTCCTGGTTTGTAGACACATCTCCTCCAATCTCTGCCTTGCCGGCGCATTGTTTTCCCTTTGTGTGTCTGTGTCTCTGTCTAAACCTCCCTCTTACAAGGACACTGGCCATAGGATTAGGGCTCTCTTTCCAACTTGATTACATCTGAAAATACCTTGTTTGCAAAAAGTCACATTCACAGGCAAGAGGGGACATGAGTTTTGAGGGGACACTGTTCAATAGAGTACAACTTCTCATCAAGTGACCATTTAGATTTCTAAATCCAGGGATTTTGCCTCTAAGAAGATTGGCTTAGTGGAATAAACTGGAGGTGTCTAGCTTCATTCATCTAATAAGAATAAGATCTACCTTAATTACCTCTAGCCAGCCATTCATTCTAGTTTCCTACAGCTTCATTTAAAAATAGTTGCCATCAGGGCACCTGGGTGGCTCAGTGGATTAAGCCGCTGCCTTCAGCTCAGGTCATGATCCCAGGGTCCTGGGATCGAGCCCCACATCGGGCTCTCTGCTCAGCGGGGAGCCTGCTTCCCCCTCTTTCTCCGCCTGCCTCTTTGCCTACTTGTGATCTCTCTCTCTGTCAAACAAATAAATAAAATCTTAAAAAAAAAAAAAAGTCGCCATCATTTTCATACAAGTAATACGGTAAATCTGACCTTTGGTTCAAGCTTCCCAAATTGCTTATTTTTAACCAGAAAATAGGCAAGAGAAAATATTCTTTAGCTGTCAGGTAATTATAAAGAGTCCATCAATAAAACAGTATCTTATTAGACTACTAAAAATTTTTAGGTTCCCACAAATGCTCCTGTGCAACAAATTACTGTAATACAGACAGAGTACTTACGAGTTGCTCTGAGATGGAGTTCTAAATTGGGAGAATGGAAAATCAATGTGGCCCACATACAATGACTACATAATTACAAACTCATGAAATTATAACTCTTTCCAGGAAATTATTACATCATTGTATCTTTTTACAAATAATGGAAGTTTAAATGTATTGCTCTATATGAATTTTTTAGCCTAAGAAATGTATATTTTCTTAAAACCTTATTCTGTAGTTGATGTCTGAACATTAACACAGAGAAATATAATTGATTAGAGGATAATTATACAAACAGAAAGCATATTTGGCATCCCTACAACAAAGGAAGAAAAAGATTATATTCCAACTGAAAAGATTTTTTTTTGTCTTTTTTTTTTTTTTTTAAAAGAAAATGTAACTATATGGGGGTCTGGGGTAAGGAAAAAAGGACAATTTCCCCCACTTCTAGCATGAACGTGTCCTCCTGAATTTCACTTCCATTCTATCATTCTCCCATTCACTCCTTTTCTGAAGAAGTGAGAATAAACAAGGAAACCTTCTAGCTAGCGAAAGAAGACTGCATTGCAACATCTCTTCTCCCTCTTAGACCCTTAGCCTCAAGCACTGTGCTCAAGAACTCAACACCAGTATTCAGTCTTCCCTCCCTGGATGATTCTAAATTAGCCCAGGGCTGATTTAAGTGTACAAACAGAGGGTTGGCTTCCTAAGGAGGAACTTCTCAAGCAATGCCCTTCAGAAACACAAACTTGTATTTAAGGCTGTGTGTGATAAAAAGGGACACCCTGGTGGCTCAGTCAGTTAAGGACAGATTTCGGCTCAGGTCATGGGATTAAGTCCCATGTCAGCTTCCTTGCTCTGCAGGGAGACTACTTCTCCCTCTGCTTACGCTCTCTCTCTCCCTTTCTGGCAAATAAATAAATAAAATTTAAAAAAAAAAAAAAGTGATTCCAAGCATGGAAAAGTAAAGTGGGTTTGGTTTGTTTTTGTTTTTGTTTTCCAGCAACTATTTCTATGGACACTGGTTGATCATTTGCCATTTTCTGTTACTTATTTTTTTGTAAAATGAGGAAGGGAGTTAAATTAGGTGGTATCGATGACTTGCAATTTATTTGCTATTTTCTGCAATCTGTTTTTACTTTAATTAATTAATTGATTGGTTGATTAAAAAAAAAATCAAGGCTTACCAACCTTTTTCTTTTAAATACCAGGCCAACTTCCAAAAAAAATTCTTACACACAGCACTTAGCATAAAGCAACAAAACTAAAATCCAGTAACAAAGATGCTCATATGTTTGGGGATACTTATTTATGTATTTATTTTAAAAGATTTTATTTATTTATTTGACAGAGAGAGACACAGCGAGAGAGGGAACACAAGCACGGGGAGTGGGAGAGGGAGAAGCAGGCTCTCTGCCGAGCAGGGAGCCCGACGCAGGCCTCTATCCCAGGACCCTGGGATCATGACCTGAGCCGAAGGTAGATGCTTAACAACTAAGCCACCCAGGTGTCCCTGGGAATTTTTAAAGGTTTAATATAAAAATTTTGAGTAAGTTATAAATTGTTTCTAATATCTAAATAATTCATGAGTCATATAAAAGTCATGTGTAAATTACAGAAAAAATATACATGGACAAAAACAACAAAAAAAATCTAGGTATCAGAACTTCATGGATGTTGCTAAAATACTACCAAGAGTAGATTTTACATTCCTAGATGCTTATAGAAAATAGAAGTGATAATGAATAAGTGAAACATTTAACTCAGTGAGTTATGAAAAGAACACAAGCAAGTGCTTTTAAAGTAAAAGGAAGTAAACATTAGTAACAGAGGTAAAGCTGATTCTTTCAAAGAAAAAAAAGTATTTATAAAAAGTTACAGGATTGGCCAAGTAAGAGTAAAGGCATAAATAAACAGAAATGAAATAGGAGACACTGATACAGACTTAGACTTTAAAAACCTTGAGAAGATTTGAAGTAAATGTAGCAAAGACTAACATGTTAAGTATACACATGGATAGGTTATAACAGTGTATGCAATTTTGAATGTTTTAAATATTTCAACATTATAGAAATTTCTATTCACAGGTCATTTGCTGGTATTTTATGCCTTGAAATTTAAAATTAACTTAGCTGTGGCTCTAATAGACCTTGGAGAAGGAACACATGTGAACGTGAGCCCCAGCACCGATGATGGAGTTAGCATTAGGTGAGCGGGTGTAAGGCTCACCATCTGGTTTTCAGGTTTCCTGTTTATTTATACTTATATTTCTATTTGTATTTGTATTTATATACTGCACCTTTCTATAGCAGAGGGAATACTATGCTCTCTCAGACCTGTCCAAACTGGACTTCTCCCCACACAGTACTGGGTGAACGGGAGAAACTACTCAATTTCCTGATGCTAGGCTTAATTCATTCACTTACTTTTTTTGTTCAGCAGATATTTATTGTCTTCTAGGTACACCTAAAGCTTAATGATACACCTACAGTATAAATTCCCAAAAGAGCTTACTCTTGGAGTAGCTTCTCACGGAATTTAGAGTCCAGAGGCACAGATGATTGTTTTATTAGGAAGCAGAGCGTGAAGGACAGATTTTGTTGATCCTGCTGTGCCTCCTGTGTCCTCAGTAGGATCAGAAATTAGCAGAAAGAATGGGCAGAAGCCACCAAAGGCTTAGCCAGAAATTTTTTACAAAGTGCCACTTTCCCTTAATAATATCAAAAGTAATATTCGTGGAGCATTTTCCATACCCAAAGCTCCCGGTACATGTTTGTCTCCCTCGTTTAATATATGAAGACAATGAAACACAGAAGGAGAAAGTATTGTCCAGGGCCATACAAACATGAATTGGCACTGTCAGGATGTGAATTCTGGTCTGTCTAGCCCTAACAGAATTGTCAGTCTTTTAAGTTTTCCTGCGTCCAAACTACAGACCTGTTCTTGGACTTGAAAACAAAACAAGTGCTCAGTTACATCTGTTAACACTACTCAAGAAAAATATTAAAAAAGTGTTTTTCTTAATCAAAAAAGTAGCATGAAGAAGCTCAAAGAGAGAGAGCAATTAACTCTATACAAAAATCTAATTGCTGGGGCGCCTGGGTGGCTCAGTGGGTTAAAGCCTCTGCCTTCAGCTCAGGTCATGATCTGGGTGTCCTGGGATCGAGCCCCGCATCGAGCTGTCTGCTCAGTGGGGAGCCTGCTTCCTCCTCTCTCTCTCTGCCTGTTTCTCTGCCTACTTGTGATCTCTGTCTGTCAAATAAATAAATGAAATCTTAAAAAAAAAAAAAAAACTGCTATGTGGAAAACCTACCAACCCCACTCAGAATTACCAGAGCAACTATTCTGCCATCCAGAGACAGTTACAAGTACTGTACTGTCCAGATTTTTTAGAATATTGAGAAAAGAGAGAAATCAATGTGTGAAGTCCAAAGGGGGGATTGGCCTGATTCCTGCAGGTCACATCTCATTTCTTTGAGTTGCTCTGGTCAAAATACCATATCCCTGCTCTGATCCTGTGTCCACCTCTTATTCTATCTACCCTCTCTGGTCTCTTTCTATTTCTCTCACGGACCTATATCCTACAGCAAGGCCTCCAGACCCTTACAAGTACTAATTTCACTGCCTGAAAAGCTGTTCCCCTCCCACTTACCTTTCAACCTTCAGGTCTCCCATCAAATGCTTTCAGGACAATGTGGACCTAATTCCCTTTACAGCGCTTTCATAAGTATCATTTTAAAAGCTCTTTTGGTAGAAATGCCATATTTTCATTATGCCTGTCATCCCTACTAAACTACAAGTTTTATGAGAGTGGGAATTGCATCATACTATTCATAGCCACCTCCCTGAGCTAATGGCAAGCATTCAACACACAGCTATCAAATGAAGGAGGATTGAGAACACAGGCAGGGTATCTGAGAATTTAGGCTTTTTTCTACTCTGTCATAAATCTCTAATGTCAGCTTTCCTACTCATTTAAAGTCCAGTTCCCTAAATTTTTAGAAGTTTTCTACAGGGATAATCAAGTCCACTTGCATCTACCTCCCCTTCTACCTCTTATATACAACAAAAAGGATGCTGTGATAAAACATCAGTAGACCCCAGAATAATCACCCTCCAAAATGGCTGTAAACACTCAAACCACTCAATGCTGAGTTACATTTTACTCTACTCTTTATTACCTGTTTTGTTTTATTTTGGGGTTTTTTTTTGGGGGGGGGGGAGCCGAGGGAGAGTGAGAGAGAATCTTAAGCAGACTCCATGCCCAACTCAGGGCTTGATTTCAGAATCCTGAGATAATGACATGAGCCAATATCAAAAGTCTGATGCTTAATTGACTGAACTACCCAGGTGCCCCTACCTGTTCTTGTTTTTATAGTGGCCATTTATTCACCAGAAAATAGGAGTTGTGTTTTTTTTTTAAAGAAATAAGGAAATAGCACTAATTTAGGACAACACCAAGAAATAATCTATGATTTTTTTTTGCTTCAAATGAGTTTCAAACTTGTCAAAAACACTTCCACAACTTCTTGTTCTATCATAATTACTCTAACAGTTCATTCTAGTTTCAAAAACATTTGCAAGTTGATTTATACGACACTGTATAATGAAAAATTAATTCTATAACTAGGATTAAAGTAGGAACAATATTCTATTACAAAATAGTTAATTGGTTCCGAACATAGAATACCATTGGTTAGTGCTACTTTTAATTTTGATTTATGGGAACTTTTCTTTTTAAGTGTATGGATAACACCTTGAAAATTAGCAGATGAAATAATGATTTCAATACTTATTTGGAAAACAATCTTAACAGTAGAATGAAAATAAACAGGACTTTCTACTCAAACTGGATACAAACACAGCTTTGAAAGAGAATTCATGCTGACACCAGCTGTCACTTTTCATTCTTCCCTGCTCCCAGCACGAAGATACTTAACCTGTATAAGCTGGTAATGGGCCAATATATTTCCTTCAGGCTACAGAGTTAAGACTACTTGGAATCTTAACAATGCCATTAAGGTAGCTGATGCATTATACATGATGATGGACATAGAGCAACCTTGCTTCTGTCCCAATGGAAAGCAAAATTTACTTAATCTGCACAGAATTTTCTCCTATAATGCAAAGAGAATCAAATCAAGAAATCTGAGACCTTTCTGAAACCACACTGATTACAAGACAGCAGAGGAGCATATGTCTGCATAAACCTGCCAAGGGGAAAATGCACACATTGTCCAGCTCATCGAAAAGATACTAAGTAGATGACTAGCCATGGCTAAAAAATAATGCTGGGAGACATACCCAGAAGAACTATCACATGTGGGGAAGAAACAAACACTTTACTAATTTTTACATTAAATTTGTTAGCTCTTTTATTCCTCCTGTGTGTGTGTACGCACGTGCTCACACGCTGGGGAAGAAAGGGGGATGGGTACTTTGAAGCACCGTGGCAGAAATACAACCAAATATCTTCTAGTCTGTTGGCAGGATGATGATGTGTTTTAGCTTAGTTACTCTTGTCCATAAAACGTCACATTCTTCCAGATGCAAGTAAAAATACAATAGGCTTAAGATGGGCCTAAGAACTGAAGCATGTGTCTGGCATGTGCGAAACAGCTACATATTTCCAACAGAGCTGAGGAGCCGTGGCAATTCCCCGTGCTGAACAATACTCAGTCCAGCCTCTACTCAGTCTCCTCCACGGAGAACAAAGAAGGACTAAAAATAAACCCCAAGAGAGAATGCCTGAAAAAACAAGGCTTCCTGAGAAGGCATTTGGTTTTCTTTAGAAGAACAGAAATTTGTTTAGAATAATCAAAACTCACTTCAACCAAATGATGACATCTTTTTAATGTATGTCTTACTAAAACAAACTGCTAATGCAGATGTAACTGCAAATGGTAAACTGGGGTGTTCTGACTTAAATATGTGCATTCTGATTCCTCTGGTATTGTGATCGTTTCCATAGAGAAGGTAGACGATAGTGGATTAAAGCAGGAACTCTGGCACCAGAACGCCCGGCTTCAAGTTCTCCAGCAAGTTAGTTAAACTATCTGTGCCTTAGTTTCCTTGCTGCAAAATGAGGACAGCAATGGTACTATGGGAGGACTAAGTAACTTGAGATGAGTACCCAGCACAGAGTAAGTACCATCCCAGCATTTGCTGCTTCTCCAGCTGCCACCAGTTCTTCTGCTCTTTTATTCCTCAGTCCAGTTACCAGTACTGACACCATCAGGAGATCTCTAGGATTCAAAGAAGTATAGGATGTATGAAACAAGAGATCCCTGATGGTAAAATGAGCACTTATGGGCTCATAATAATTAATTCATAAAAATGCAAAATTTTGAGAATGATATAGAACAGAAGCATAACAAGTCATTTTATTTTTTAAACTCCATTAAGGTGAGTACAATTAGCTGGAGAGAACACGCCACCAGTAGCTTTAAGAGAGCAAAATAAGTTTTGCTTTGTAAGGAGAACTGGTTAACTCTTCCCAACAGCTAACATTCAACTACTGGCAGCAGTTACTCATTACTAAAATTTAGCCCTACAGACAGCAATGAAAACAGACTTCATACAGGACAGCAACACACGGTAATTATCAGTCAACAGCTGACCAGGATTCCCATACACTCACCATCTAATATATGGCTTTTACAGCTACACTTTTGTTCATGATTTAAAATACTTATATGCGAATATCATGGCTCTTGCAGTAACAGAGAAAATTAATGAGGCTTCATTCTGATATAATCCAATATTTAAAAACAGAAGTATTTAAAAACGAGCAGCAGCTCAACCCCCGCTGGGCCAGAAAAATGAGGTTTCCTGTGCTGGATCTATTTGCAATTATAGAGTCATCTCTGCACCAGGAGATTCTAGAATTGAATCCCACTACCATCCCCCATTACTCAGTTCAATATTATCTTATTAAATTACTGGAAGATTAACCGTACATAGAAAGTCTAGATCTCATTTTTTTTTTTTAAGATTTCACATTATTTATTTGACAGAGAGAGACACAGCAAGAGAGGAGCACAAGCAGGGGGAGTAGGAGAAGGAGAAGCAGGCTTCACACAGAGCAGGGAGCCCGATGTGGGGCTCAATCCCAGGACCCTGGGATCATGACCTGAGCCGAAGGCAGATGCTTAACAACTGAGCCACTCAGGTGCCCCTCTAGATCTCATTCTTGTAGAATCCTACCATCCTGAGTTTTTTTTTTTAATCATTTATGTCAGCAGTTAGAGGCTAATGAAGTCATTAAATATAATAAAATTTAAAACTAGTTATCCACAGTTGGTTATTAAATATTCATGGATAAGAAAAATACATAGAAAAAATTTTTTAATGTTATAAATTATCTTTTTATTATTGTTACTTCTTTTAAAATTTAATTTTATTTTTTTTCAGTGTTCCAAAATCCATTGTTTATGCACCACACCCAGTGCTCCATGCAATACGTGCCCTCCACAATACCCATCACAAGGCTCACCCCACCCCTCAACCCCCTCCAAAACCCTGTTTGTCCAGCATGGGGGTTCCTCAAAAAATTGAAAATGAAGCTACCTTACAACACAGCAATTGCACTACTTGGTATTTACCCTAAAGATACAAACGTAGTGATCCGAAGGGGCACATGCACTCGAATGTTTATAGCAGCAATGTCTACAATAGCCAAACTATGGAAAGAACCTAGATGTCCATCAACAGATGAATGGATAAAGAAGGTGTGGTATATATACACAATGGAATACTATGCAGCCATCAAAAGAACTGAAATCTTGCCATTTGTGACGACGTGGATGGAACTAGAAGTTATTATGCTGAGCAAAATAAGTCAATCAGAGAAAGACAACTATCATATGATCTCCCTAATATGAGGAAGTGGAGATGCAACGTGGGGGGTTTGGGGGGTAGGAAAAGAATAAATGAAACAAGATAGGATCGGGAGGGAGACAAACCATAAGAGACTCTTATTGTCACAAAACAAACTGAGGGTGACCGGGGGTAGAGGGGTAGGGAGAGGGTGGTGGGGTTATGGACACTGGGGAGGGTATGTGATACGGTGAGTGCTGTGAAGTGTGTAAACCTGGCGATTCACAGACCTGTACCCCTGGGGCTAATAATACATTATATGTATATAAAAAAATTAAAAAATGAAACAAACAAACAAACAACCCTGTTTGTCTCTCAGAGTCCACAGTCTCTCGTGGTTTGTCTCCCCGCCCCCGATATCCCCCAACTCACTTCTCCTTATCCTGAGTGAAATAAGTCAAGGAGAGAAAGTCAATTATCATATGGTTTCACTTACTTGTGTAGCATAAGGAATAACACGGAGGACATTGGGAGATGGAGAGAATAAAAAATTTTAAAAGTCATTCTAGTTTTACTGTCAAGACTGATGTTAACTTATAACTCATAAAATGTCTCAGAATTGAGAAGAAATTTCTACAAGTCATCTAATTTTTAAAATTGTGTATTTGTGGTGAACTTGGTTTTTATTTGTGTAAAAAGTTATCATGTCTGTAGATATGACAGCTGAAAATGTCCCCTCTGGTAAACAGAACCAGTGTGAGGTAAATGCATACCCATCCCACAACCGGTAACACCTGTACCTGAAACTATCCTTCATCCTGCACCTGGGGCTCTGCTCCAGAGCGCAGGTGCACTGGTGAGAGTCCTTAACCTGAATCTCCCAGGCAGTCTAGCAAGAAGAACATAAATATGCATTCTGACATATGGGTAGTAGCCTCTGTCAAACATACTTACCATTGCTTCATTAAACTGTCATAATTTTAATCAACTCGATTTACACACACTCAGTTTAAAAATCTCCCTAACAGACAAAATAGAGACCAAAACCCACTTTGGTTTATGGCATATGAGCTGTATCTCAATAAAGCTATTTAAAAAAAAAAAAATCCCCATTACCAGGGCAGCAGGATCCCCACCCAAAAGGACCAACTAAGGGTCTTTGCCTGATAGTCTGTTCCTCAGCCATCCTTAAAATGCACATCACTAAGTTACTTTACTAGATAAAGGCCTTCCCTGTTTCCACAAAGCCAGGGGAAATGCCTGATCCTTGGATTTGAAATTAAAGGCAATACAAGAGCTTACATGACAACTTCTACAAACAGATCCGTTTAAAAATAAATTCTCTCTAAAGCAACTTCCCAGACCACCCACCTTGATTACTGTCTAGATAACTAAGTATTATTCCCTTATCCAAGAGGCTCTGAAAAAGCTACTGTAGTAAGAATTCAAGATAGAGAACATGTTCCTCAAATGTAAGGGGAAGTTGTTAATAAGAAGTGCATTTTGGAAGAGAAATGTTGTTGGTGAATCCTCCTAAAAACAAACAAACAAACAAACAAATCAAGATTTTAAAAGGCTTCTGTATAGATTACTTGTCAACAGTAGCTGTTGCTTGCATTTCATATCAAAAGACAACCTCAAAATAGATTACCTAAAAGCTATTTGAAAACAAAACAAAACACTAGTCTCTTTCAGAAGATTCATCACCAATGGGATGGCATGGGTGTCTCTGTACTAATGCACGCAGCAAAATTTATTGCACACCCAAGTCTGGTTTTGCTTTTCCCCTTCATCGCTTACTCTTCTGGCGTCTATAGGAAGAACCAAGATTCTGGATGATAACACAGTTTTGAGAATCAATAAGGAAACTTGATATCCAGGATAAGCAAAAGCAGATTAACTCCTCTGTGCATCTTTTCTGCTGCAATAAATATATATAATGACACTTTGGCAGTTTAATAGCAATTTTTGTGCTCCCATGGCCAAAAAAAGAAACAGTTCAAGCATTTATGTACTCTTCAATTGTATGCAATGAATTCAAGAAAAATCCCTATGTCATATAGGATATGTCAAGGTTGTGTCATTATAAAAAGCAGAATATTCAGAATGCAGTCACTAAACTATAACCTATATTTTAAATAAACTAAATTGACTAATGACAAACTGAGAACATTTTTTACTTAAGAAAGAAGTCCACAATATTTTATACCACCCTATAATTATTTGAGGGATATTTTTTACAAACAAAGTAAGTTAAAAAAGATATCTTAAGAAACATTATTTAAGGGGCACCTGGGTGGCTCAGTGGGTTAAAGCCTCTGCATTTGGCTTGGGTCATGATCCCAGTGTCCTGGGATCGAGCCCCAAGTCAGGCTCTCTGCTCCCCAGGGATCCTGCTTCCTCCTCTCTCTCTGCCTGCCTCTCTGCCGACTTGGGATCTCTGTCTGTCAAATGAATAAATTTTAAAAATCTTAAAAAAAAAAAACACATTATTTGGGACGCCTGGGTGGCTCAGTTGGTTAAGCAGCTGCCTTCGGCTCAGGTCATGATCCCAGCGTCCTGGGAGTCCCACATCGTGCTCCTTGCTTGGCAGGGAGCCTGCTTCTCCCTCTGCCTCTGCCTGTGCTCGCTCTCTCGCTCTCTCGCGCTCTCTCTCTCTGACAAATAAATACATAAAATCTTTAAAAAAAATTATTTAATATATTACACAACTTCTAAACTATTCAAGTGTTGATCATTATGTTCATCATGGAGAAATCAGAAAATGAGACATGAGGAAGCTTGAATACAATTCAAGAAAACAAGCCATTGTCTATGGATACTGTTTAGGGTTATAGCAGCTACAAAGTTAGCATAAGCCAGGAAGGTCTGTGTTGTCCTAAAAGTCATATATTTAATAGTTTCTAAGTGATCTCTTAAAGTTGTTCTCCACTAGAATTTTTTTCCTTCTTTGGCACATTCATTGTAGAAAGCAAAAAGATTAAGGCGGGATAAGATAAAAAGGTATCTCTTTTTCAAGAAAGAAGAATGACCTAGAAATCTGACTCAGAAAAATGAGTGCAAAAGGAATCTAGAGATTCAGCCTGTAGCATAGGCACCTGCTGGTTAAGCTGGGAATCTTTCATGGAGCTTCAAACCCAGGGAGGGAAGATGGATGTGAACAGCAGGAAGAAAACTATTTGGTTAAAAAAAAAAAAAAAATTGAGGCTTTCGCCTTGCTTCTGTATCAACTTTACTAACATTCTATTTTCAGAGTTAACAGGAGCCATTTTAATTTGCTCAGAAAATATTTTTAATGAAGGGATGCCTGGTGGCTCAGTTGGTTAAGTGTCTGCCTTTGGCTCAGGTCATGACCCCAGGGTCCTGAGATTGGGTCCCACATGGGGCTCCTTGCTCTGCAGGGAGTCTGCTTCTCCCTCTGCCTGCTGCTCCCCCTGCTTGTGCCCATGCTCTCTCTGTCTCTTTCTCTCTGACAAATAAATAAAATATTTTTTTAAAAAAGACAAAAAATATTTTTAATGAAAATTATACCGCCATTCCACTAAGAAAATGTTCCCTTGAGTCATAATAACCTCTCCCACCCTCAAGGAGCCACTTTCTCCTCTGATACCAGCACCCCAACACACAGCACTCTCTCCACGTCCTGTACCTTTTTCTAGACTTCAACCTTGAACCACACTCCTTTGCTTTCTTACCATCTTTTTACTGCCCCTATGGACATAATTCAAGACAATGATCCTTGAGTGCACGCAATTCACTTATACATACGATGGACAGGAACCAGTTTATTGCCAAAGTCAATGCTGTATAACAGGCATCTCTGTATACACCTATCCTCAAGGATTAGGATTCTGACCCAAAGACAAGCTAGGAGTGCTCACATATAGATTAGAAATAATTTGAGCTAATTAGACACTTAGCAGCTATTACTTTTGATTATTATCATACGACATAAAAAAAATTAACCCCCTCCCACCCCCCCAAAAAAAAACCTGTTAGAACAAATGGTACTGGTGACTGGTCACGGTCTTTCACTGGTAATAAATATAATAAACCCTATATCTATACCAAGACATCTATTTTTACATTTTCATCCAAAGGAAATCTGCCTCATCCCACATCTATACATATTCTTGGTATATATAAAGATTTAGCCATTCCTTTCCTAATGTTCTAAAACTCTTACTATTACTATTTTCCTGAGATATGAAAAGTAAAACAGGCTCTGTACTGGATGTGTCTCTACCATATTTTGTCCAAAGCTATGGACATTACTAAAAAACTACCTGAACACATGACCACAGTTGAGAGAAATACATAAAGGGTCTTTGAATAGACCACCACTTCAGCTTAAGGATAAGACTATAAAAGAGTAATTGCTAGATACGTCCAAAATGAAATAAGTATGTATAAAGTAAGTCTAAATAAAATACATTTCCGTTTTCATGGCTAGCATATCTTACATAATACAGAATATATGGTAGATAACATGGTGTGAGAGTCCGCTTGGGAGTTAAGGAACTTAAATGTTAACTGTGGCTCTACTACTCTTTACTGTGTTATGTTCAGCAAATTATATAACCTCTCTATACCTCAGCTTCCTGTCAAGTTTCATAGTAATTATAATCACAGGTCGTTTTGAGCATGGAATACACATGAATTCATGTGCCTGTCACATCATGAGCAATAAATACCAGTGGTTACTATTATTAGTATTATAATGCTGATTAACTAGAGCCTATATAACTGGCAACCAATTAAGCTGAATACTGGCAGTCTTTAGCCTCAAGACAAAAAAAAAAAGCTAGCTAACAGTAAAACTGCGAACTGCATGGTTTAGACTTATTTGCTGCTACTCGTCAATCCCAGTTCACTTTTGTCTTAAGAAACTAAATCTACAGTTCATCACAGTCAAAATAAAAAGACTGTGTTCCCTAGATGTTCTGATAGATTGAAGCTTAATGTTAAAATTGTTTTAGAAGTTCATATTGAACACATAAAAGTTCTTCCTAAACTAAGGGGCAAATTTAGAATTTAATTTTTAAATGAACTGGAAATAAATGTAAGTGAAAGATGAGATTAACATGTCTTATTAAAGGAACAAAAATCTCTTTTTTCCCCCACTTAAAGCTCTTATCTTTGTAACCTTTGAAGAAAAGATTTTAATAGAACTTTAAAATCGGGATTATGTATCTGACTAGAATAAAACTACCTTCAACAAGGCATAGAATGTCCTTGAAGATAACACAAATCACTATCTGAAGTGAAGATCACTGACATAGATTTCATTTTACTCTAAATATAACACTGCAGTCAAGAGCAAAATTCAGACTGTGAACCACATAGGATAAACAATTAATTTGTTGAAGAAACAACATATAAATTAGAAGGGAGAAGGAAAAAAAAAAGAAAGATATGGAGAAACCAGCAGATTAAAAGAGACTGTTTTAAAACTCCATTAACTGGCTCACTTCTCTCTCTCCCTCTGCCCGCCTCTCCCCCTGCTTGTGCTTTCTCTGTCAAATAAATAAATAAAATCTTGAAAAAAAAAAAAAAAACTTCAGATAGGCAAATTAAACTGCAGGAATACAAGCTCATGTGATAACGCAATAAGCAAAAATGAGGAAATTAACAACCATTAAAGTCACAATACTATTTACAAGTCAGTAAGAGGAGGGAGGGGCTTGGGTTTGGGAAGCAGCATACAGGAGACCTGGTTGAGTTGTTTCTTGATTTGGATGGGAGTTATAGGGTACTCACCTTAGCAATTTCTGTGTCAGTGTTACATTTTACAATTTAAAAAGGTTTTAGGGGCTCCTGGGTGGCTCAGTCAGTTAAGTATCTGCCTTCAGCTCAGGCCATGATCTCAGTGCCCTGGGATCCAGCCCCCCAAATCAGGCTCCCTGCTCAGTGGGGAGTCTGCTTCTTCCTCTGCCCCTCCCCCTCATGCTCCTGTACATGCTCGCTCTCTCTCTCAAATAAAATTTTTTGTTTTCATTTAAATAAATAAAAAGGTTTGAAAAAAGATTATCGCAATCTAAAAGATTCACCAAAGTAGCTATTTCATGCAAATGTATTCCTTTTCCCACATTCATACTCACACCCTTTAATAAATGCATTGCACCTGAGTTTCACAAATAAAGGTTCCATGACACCTGAGCAGAGTCATTTAGATTGGTATCTAGCCATTGTTTAAATCTGGTCTAATGATTTTTTAAAAATATTTTAATTATTTATTTATTTGAGAGAGAAAGAGAGAGAGTGACCACAATCAGGGTGAGGGACAGAAGAAATCTCAAGAAGACTCCTTGCCCAAAGGGGAGCACCATGCAGAGCTCAATCCCATAACCCCAAGATCATGACCTGAGCTGAACTCATGAGTCAGATGCATAATGGACTGCACTACCCAGGCGTCCCAATCTGGCATAATGATTTTGATTTTGATTTTATATCTTCAAAAGAAGTAGAGTTTTGTCTTGATTTCACATACTCTTCATTTATTTCACTTCCAAAAGAAAAGCCAATTTAAAAAAAATTAAAAAACACAAGGGGCGCCTGGGTGGTGCCATCTGCTCAGCGTGGGACTCTTGGTTTCAGCTTAGGCCATCACCTCAGGGTTGTGAGATTGAGCCCTCTATGGGGCTCCATGCTCAGTGCACTCAGTGTGGAGTCTGCTTGAGATTCTCCCCCCTTTCCCTCTACCCCTCCCACTCATGCTCTCTCTCACCCTCACTCTCCCTAAAATAAGTAAATAAGCCTTTAAAAAAACAAAACAAAAGCATGGCCCTCTTAGGAAAGGTGTTATGGGTTTAATTTTATTCCTCTGAAATTCTTATGCTGAAGTCCTAACCCCCCAGGTACCTCAGATTATAATTGTACTTGAAGATATAGTCTTTAAAGAAGTAATTAAGTTAAAATGAGGATGTTTGAGTAGGCCCTAATCCATCATGAGGAATAGTCTGTTTTAGAAGAAGAAATCAGGGACGCCTGGGTGGCTCAGTTGGTTAAGCGGCTGCCTTCGGCTCGGGTCATGATCCCAGCGTCCTGGGATTGAGTCCCACATCGGGCTCCTTGCTTGGCAAGGAGCCTGCTTCTTCCTCTGCCTCTGTCTGCCTGTGCTCACTCTCTCACTCTCTCTGACAAATAAATAAATAAAATCTTAAAAAAAAAAAAATAGAAGAAGAAATCAGAGGGCTCCTGGGTGGCTCAGTCGGCTGGGCATCTGTCTTTGGCTCAGGTCATGATCCCAGCGTTCTGGAATCGGGCTCCCTGCTCAGCAGGGAGCCTGCTTCTCCCTCTCCTTCTGCCCTTCTTCTTCTCCTGCACTCTCTCTCTCTCAAATAAATAAAAAGGAAGAAGAAGAAATTAAAGCACAGACATACAAAAAGGGAAAACCATGTAAGGCATAAGGAGAAGGCACCATCTAAAAGCCTCAGAGGAAACCAACCCAGTTGACACCTTGATCTTGGCCTTCAGCCTCCAAAATTGTAAGAAAATACATCTGTTTTTAAGATTTTATTTATTTATTTGACAGAGAGATGGAGAGGAAGAGCACAAGTAGGCAGAGTGGCAGGCAGAGGTAGAGGGAGAAGCAGGCTCTCCACTGAGCAGGGAGCCCAATGTGGGGCTCCATCCCAGGATAGGATCATGACCTGAGCCAAAAGCAGCCACTTAATGGACTGAGCCACCTGGGCGCCCCAGAAAATACATTTCTGTTGTTTAAGCCACTCTGTAGTATTTTGTGATAGCAGCCTTAGCAAACTGATACAGAAGGTAAGAAAAAAAAATTTTTTTTTGAAAAGGTAGTAGAAAGAAAAGAAAAAATATGAAATGCTACAATTTTTGCTCCTAATGTATAGTGAAAGAAAGGCTTAAGAAAATTCTGAGTCATTAGTAAAGAAAAGAGAACTAACAGACTCCATGTAAAAAGAAACACCCCAAAGAGCGAAGCACAAAGGGCACGACACAAGGGAACCAACAGGAAAATAACTGGCTACTAACTCAATTGATTGGGCAGGATTCAGAGCTTTCAGTGTGGTTCCTGGAAAAAACCCAGAGGAGAATTTTGAGTTAGATTTTTAAATGGATTAGAAACAAATGGAGGTGATGGGTGAGATCCAAGTGGTTTCCTTAAAGGGAGAAACGTCTTCTGGCCTTCAAGTTTGAATGAAGGGTGGATTTATTATTTCCCTGATTTAGTAGGCTTGGGGGGTTGGGCAAACCATCAACTAAGAAAATGCAATTCTCAGACTAGGAAATCAGCAAAGACGGTGCAGAACGTCAGAGCTCTAGGTGTTATACATACCCACGTTGCCTAACGATCTGAGTGGAGTAAGCTTTGTTGACGAAGTACAAGTTTCCTGGAAAGGATATTACTGTAGCAACAGCAGATAGTTTTCTGCTAGATCTGCCCTCCGTGCCTATAGATGTATGTCATTATTCCACTGACAGGCAGAAATGGAAATACATAGTGAACTGTTTCTTTTCCTCTTTAATTTAACAAAGGAGTAAGATACACTCTGCATTCAGAAAAGCATCCTACAAAATAAGGAAGTGAACCAAATAAACAGGGAAGAGAATAGAAGCCCAGAGCTTCTAAATATCAGTTATTTTTTTCTAACTCCAAACAAAATGGCACCATTCTCCTATGTCAGACCTGGGAGAGTCCTGACATCCTTTCTGCAGTAAGGCAGTGCAAATACATCAACCAACCATTCAGTCAGTCGTAACAAGTTTAGAGTAACTTTCTGGAAGGATTGTTATAATTATCATAATTAGTTCACTTGTAAAAATTAACAGATTTTAAGTTTGTTTTTTTTTAAGATTTTTATTTATTTATTTGACAGAGAGAGATCACAAGTACGCAGAGAGGGCAGGTAGAGAGAGGAGGAAGCAGGCTCCCTGCCAAACAGAGAGCCCGATGCAGGACTCGATGCCAGGACCCTGAGATCATGACCTGAGCCGAAGGCAGAGGCTTTAACCCACTGAGCCACTCAAGCGCCCAGATTTTAAGTCTTTATCAGAGATGTCTATACATAGAAATCTTGCTTGAAAAGCAAGATACTATAGTACAGGTATGTATGATAGCAGCTATATAAAAAATTTAAGTATGTGCATAAGACAAAACAATACTAAAAGGACATACAACAAAATGAAAACAAAGTTTACCTCAGTGATGAATTTAAGGGTGATTTTTCATTTCTCCTCACTTTTTTCTACTTTTAAGTTTACTAAAATGAGTCTGTATCAAATTTATATTCAGAAAAAAAAAATAAATATAAATGGCATATAATTCTGATAAAGCAAAACAAATAGTCCAAACACTGTTCAGAAGAAATTAAAACTTGGCTAAAACATCGTACTACATACAAGGGGCCTAAAGAAAACCCTGGGAGGGATTCAGCCTCACGTGTCCTCAGATGACATCATCAGTAGACTGGACAAAAATATACATTCTTATGCCTATAATTGGAAGAGGATTTTATTTACAAATTTCCTTTCAGAGCTTACCTGAAATGAACCAGTGTCCTGTGATTTCTCTCACCAGGGATTTAAAAACCCCCGGGGCTTTCCCTACAGACCTAATAAACTTGCCATTTTATCAGGGGAATGTTTTTTTCAACTGAATGCAAAGTCATGTATCTATCCTGGAACCAAGATTTTACTTCTTATATCTCAGGGCTAACCTTAAAGGCAAATTCAGAAATTATTTTCTGTGATATATTCTAAAAAATAACCCTTGTGCTACATTAATCCCATAAAATACAACTCCAGGGGCGCCTGGGTGGCTCAGCCTGCTGAGGTCTGCCTTTGGCTTGGGTTGTGATCTCAGGGTCCTGGGACTCCCTGCTCAGCAGGAAGCCTGCTTCTCCCTCTTCCTCTGCCACTCTCCTTGCTTATACTCCCTCTCTGATAAATAAATAAAATCTTTACAAAAAAACCCCAAAAACCCAAAAACATAATTCCAACAATTCATAGAGCACACTAAGAATTCTTTCTCTGGTAACTGAAGGTTTTTATTCACAAATGGGTGATACACTTTCTTGAAAAAATATGAAATATAAAAGCCCAAGACTGTACACTTAGAAGTTTCAGTGAAAATTAAAATCAGAATCAGTATTTTAAAAATTCTCAAAAGATTTCCCCCACGGGGAGACAATTTTACTTACTTTAACTTCCACTGTCTTCCCTCCATGTTCAACATGTCTCTCTATGTATTCAGAGGACAGCAAATCGCTGTAACAAACAGAAACGATGATTAAAGAGGACCTTGAAAATGTAAATTATCTGAAAATTGACAAGTTTACACGTACTAGCTTTATGATTCTTTAGCTCATATTTTAAAACAAAAATAAAACTTTATGACTCTTTCTCTCTCTTGCTCTCTCTCATTTTCTCTCTCTCACAAACACACACACACACATCCTAGTACTCCTCAAAAACAATGAGCTTAATCAACTGTCATTAGCCTATTCCACTGACCTAGGTCAATGGTTTTAGGAAACTACTGTAAGCTCACCATTATTCCTAAAACATCTTATTCTTCCCATTTTTACTTTAGCTTTTACCAAATAGTTCTGACTTACTACCATACTTGACC